>PVIH01005899.1:0-98669 GCA_004025045.1 Sigmodon hispidus
AAAAAAAAATTCAGAGGGAAAGATGAACACAAAGAAAATATAGGTGTAGCAATCTTATTTGTATGTCTACCCTTGATAAGCCATGCTTATCATTCTTATCCTCTATATAGTTATTGTTAACTCTTCCACATTTTAAATTCTTTTTACTGTGTGTTTTTTTTTTTAATAAATACAAAATAAAGGAAAAAAAAAAAAGAGTCATGGGTTAGTTTAAGAGTAAGAGATACCTAGGAATATGCCAGAGCCATAGGCTGATCAGCATAGAGATACAAGCATCGTTGTGTTTCTGTGGGACTGAGAATCTGCAACTACAGCTTGGACAGGCCAGAAACCACCTGCTACAATTCTCCTTTCTTCTGGTTGCTGTCCATATTTTCCAGACTGCATGCTAAAATTTTCTACAAGTTCTGGTTTATCCCCCTTCCAACCCATCAGGTCACATGACACATCCCTTCATTTTTAATCTGGTTAATAAGATGAATGTCTGCCAACCATGGATGAAGGGTATCATTGTAGGTGCTCAGACCATATGATGCTATTGAGCTTGGCTCAATCTCCATAAAAGAGATGCTCATGGAATTAATATTGAACATTCGTAGCTTTGCTCAGAGTCTAGCAGTACAAAGCCTCCCAAGCTGTGAGGATTGTGCATGAGGCAAGATGCGCATGAGGGTTTGGGGAATGAAGATATTAACCAGGACTGAAGAATAGGAACTGGTGGCCAGTGAGTTAAGATGGTGTGTGTGTGTGTGTGTGTGTGTGTGTGTGTGTGTGTGAGAGAGAGAGAGAGAGAGAGAGAGAGTAAGTAACAGAAAAATAAGCTCAAAATTGATAAACCCCCAAGAATATACACTACATTTCCTAGCTAATTAGAAGCCCTAAAGTTGGGCTCCCGACACACTAGGATGCAGACTCCTTTTTCTCTGCAAGTCTCATTACCTCTACCTAGCTCTGAATAGAGCTTTGCTTTTAGAAGGGTTTTCTACAAGTAAAGATGGCAGCCAGCATCCTCTAAACAGGCATGTTCCTTTGTTCCCATCCTGGTGAGTAGGAGGTGAAATGAGACCTCCCTGCTATCACAGAATGAACACTCTTCCCTTCACTGGGATTAGAGCAACAAAACTCAAATAACCACTTATACTCTGCCATCTTGAACCAGTTTCTAGCAGGAACTAACAATAAAATTGTAATGACTGGCTTGGCAACAAAGATCCACCCTATGTTCCAGCTTCCTCCAATCTTACAGGCTATATAAGGAGACAGATTTCTGAATGAAACTGAGATGTGGATGGCAATTTGTATCAAGGTCCAAACTTCAGATAATATTTTGATGGGGAAAAAAGTGGGTTCCTGAGGTTGTTGCCTGCTATAGCCTGCCTGTTTGTGAAGTTGTAATATGCCCAGGAAAGGCTGAGACAGAACACTTAGGAAGAGACAGAAATAAGTTGCTGTAACCCAGATTTCACTTAGACTGTGCATCATAGATGAAAACTAAATGAATAAACTTAAAGGGTCTCTCTCAGAAACCTTGTTGGCCCAAAAGATGGCTTTATCCCTGTAATTATTTCTGCCCCAGGAAATTGTTCTTCCCTTCCTTCTTTCTTCCTCCTCTCTATGGGGCTTTCTAAGAACAGCACATTGTCTATATTTTTGTAGAAATGACAAATATTCCCTGTGCTTGGGTAAAGCAATTAAGATCTATTTTGGGAGTACCAAGGAACCCCATAAAATGGCTGTGTTCCTTGGTAAATGAATTACTTGGTGTTTAATTCCTAAAAATTACTATCAATTACTAAATGTTACTGCAAATTACTTGCAGAATAGACACATTTGTTTGTGGCTATTAATGATTTCAATTACTCCTCATAGGTAATTGGTTTCTGCACACAGACAGGCACCAACTGTCGAATAAGAGCACAGGGATAGGTTTCGTTCATCATCTCTGTTTTGTTTTTAACCTCAAAGCTGAAGTTTTAAAAATAAATACTGGAACCACCTTTGTCCCTAGGACTCTCTGACACTGATGTTACATTCTTGGATGCCGAAGGCTAAGAAGACTTGGGAAATTCTTCCAATGTATAGAGGAGAAAACCAGGCCCAATAGATTGATGGTTATAAAATCAAATAAGCAATACTCCAGGGATGGAGAGAGGGGTCAATGATGAAGAGCATAATTTGCTCTCATAGAGGATCCCAGTTAAGTTCTTGGCACCTACATGGTGTTCACAACAATCTATAAAATTCCAGTTCCAGATGATCTTATGTCTCTTCCAGCTTCACAAGCACATGTACATATGTGCAGGCTCATATACATGCATAATATTCATACACATACCATAAAACTACATAAAGTTGAATTTAAGAAACTAATACTTCAGTATAGATGAGTATCCTAAGCATACTGTTAAACCAAAGAGGACAGTCATTAAAGAAATAACCCACAGAGAGTGTGATCCCATTTCTAGGAAATGTCTCAAATGGAAAATTCCATAAGGAATAGACAATAATTAGTAACTGTTCAAAGCTGAGAAAATGGGGGAGCACTTGGATTGGGAGGAATTATTGTGGGTTATGTAATGACTGCTGGATTTATTTTTGCTCTAAAACTAGAGTGTAGTGTACAACTCCAGATATATTTCTAAGCCCACAGAGTTATTAGTTTCATTTGATAAGCTTTATGGCCTCTAAGTTATATCTCAATAAAGCTCTTAAACAAGTAATTTTAATCATGTGATTAGATGGTAAAACAGTTGAATCTAGGAGTCTATGCTCCTAACTCCCACTTTATTGCCCTCTCCACTGAACCATCCTCCTCCAACCTATGCTAGCCTTGTTGAGATGCACAACTCATGGGAGAAGATGCTGCTGAGAGACTCATCATTGAAATTATGGTCTTATTTATGAAAGGCTCATTTCTAGCTATTTGTGTATTATTAAGAGGGCATAAACTATATTCATTAAAGCAACATAAAAAGCAACAGTAAAATTCACCAAACAAAATGATGGCCTCTCTGGGGTTCCCTTGGCAACACGAAACTCATGGCAAAGATTTTTTTCAGTAGATCATGTATTTTTATTTTCATATGTACACACTCATGTACACACCTGTGAGTGCAGGGTCTTATGTGCGTAGGGCATGTGGGTGAAGGTCAGAGCACAAACCTAGGTATTCATCTGAGGTATCTTCCACTTATTTGTTAGAGGAAGAGCCTCTTATTGGCCTGTAACCATGCCACATAAGCCAAGCCAACTGGGAACTTCCCTCTTTCTATATGAGATCATCACCAAGATTCCAGCTTTCAATTTTATATTTTAGACAGGGTCTCACTGAACAGTCCTGGCTGGCCTAGAACTCGCTTTGGGAACCAGACTGACCATGAACTCAGAGATCTGCCTGCCTCTGCCTCGGAATGAAGGTATGTGCCACCATGCACAGCTTACAACCAGCTTTACACATGGGTTCTGGAGGCCTAAACTCAGGTCACCATGCCTGAAAGGCAAGCATTTTACTGACATCTCCCCAGCCTGGCAGTTTGCCTTAAGCAATGAATCCACAGACAGAAGGAATAAGAATAGCAAAGAGAAAGGAGAGGGAAAAAGTCTGTCCCAGGGGCTGCTGTAGAGTTGATTCGGTAATAGTGTAACCGGAATGGAATTCCCGGACTGATCTCTGAAGAGAATATTCTGCTTCAATATTATGCAAGATATAGAAATGAAAATCTGGGTGCCCTGGTTCTGACTCATGGATAAAAAAACTTCCTTGAGAATTGGTCATGCCCATCGTTCTTCCTAATGAGCATTGGAGGCAGGGGCAGCTGGTCCCCATAGCACCTTCCTTACCTGTAGATAGAGAAGAGCAAGTGTGGACGGAAGGAGGTAAGGCAGAGGCTAAGGATGGCCATGATCCAGGCACATGTTTGCACAGTTCCCAGAACAAAGAGCTAAGTCAAGAGGAATAAGGGGGTGTGTCACAGATGTCCTCTAACATCTTTGCATAGCAAAAAACATTCCCTCCACAGTTTCAACAGAAATCAAGTTCAAGAAAAGCTGAATTGGAAATAGGGAGGAAACCTTCAGATCATAAAAGAACTCATAGATGTCTCCAAGATTTCAGACTTCTTACAGAATTCCAGGCTTGAGGATTCTTGGCAAATATTACACTGGATGGCCTTTGCTTCTGTGCTTTTCTCACGCTTGAGTTTCCTTTAGTAGCTTTAGTCACTGCCTGGCCAAATATTTTGTTTTATATTTTATTAATGTGTGTTTATTAGACAAAGCAATTGGTTCTATAATACTCCCAATTGTGTGTGTTTGTGCATGTGTGTGAGTGTGTACACTCTCATGCTTCTACACCACAGCACCACTGTGGGAGTCAAAGGCCTCTGCTGTCTGTCTTCATCTTGTACCTTGTTGGAGTTCACCTGTCATACACCAGGCTAGCTGGTCTGCAGGCTTCCAAAGACTGTCCTGTCTCCACCTCCTGTTATCTCAAGAGAACTGGGAGTACAAAGTCAAGCTACTGTATCCAGCTTGAGAAGTGTCCCAAGGAACCAAATTCAGATTCCCATACTTGCACAGTAAAGCCTGTTACACACAGAGCCATCTTCCTAACTCCTTAGTAACATATTTGATTTTTGTTCATGTGCTTTGACCATGTTCAACTTCTCACCATTCTCTTTTGGATCCCACTATCTCTCTCTTACTAATCTCCTCCCCTTTCCCAAATAGTCTCTTCCACTCCCATGTCATACATGTATCATGTGTATATAGGACTGAAACTCAAATGTGTATATGTGTGTGTTTAAACATTTTCTTTTTTTTGTTTTTTAACAGTACCATTGATTTGTTTTGGTAATTAGGGGGAGGACCTACATTTAACAATTCTTCTGTGCAGATAATTCTATTTTGAACTGAACTTACTCTTATATATTACTGTTAGGATTAGTTTTTTATAGCTTCAGTCCTTGCCATAGACTTTGACTGTTATGAGATATATGAAATAGCCTGAGCATAAGTTGCAAAAATATGCTTTTATTCTTCCCAATGCTATATTGGATGCCAGGAGTTGATCATAATGCAATAACGTACTCTTTCTTCAATTAATATTTTTAATTAGAATATAATTATATTATTTTCTTTCTCGAATCCTTCCCATGGATACCCTCTTGCTCTCAAATTTATTCTCTTTTTTTCTATAAATATATATGTATTATAGCCTAAGTAGATAAATACAAGCTTTCAGTCTGTATAATGTTACTTGCTTGTATGTGATTCAGGGCTGATGTTTGATATTGGATAATCAATTGGGAGGAGAGCCTCTTTCCTTGGGAAGATGTTTCTCCTGTTCTCATCATTCCCTAGTTGCCTGTATTTCTTTGTCTACAATTGGGATTCTTTGAGACATCCCCGTTCATGTTGTCATGTTTATTAGTATCACCCATACTCAGGTTGTGTTTAGGCGATCATGTTGGTGGGACTTCATGGGTTTAGCTTCCATGGCATCTCTAGAAGATGTGCTCTCACCGTGCATTTGCTGCTCCTATGGCTTTACAGTCTTTCTCTCCTCTCTTCATCAATGTTCCCTCAGCCTTAGGTGCAGGAGTTGTATTGTAGATGAATCACCTGAGGGACAGCATCAGACGATGAATTGTTCTCTGATGATACTTTGTCAATTCATCTGTTGCTTATATAGCCAAATTCATAATTCGGCTACTGTGAAAACACTGACCAATCTTATTTACTTGAAATGTCTCTTTGGTTGGATCAACAAGGACAAGTTTTAGTTTGCCTTTGACCCTCTTACAGGCTGACATGTGACTTCACTTCTTCCTGAACTGCATCCTTCTTTTCCATCTATCTCCCTAGACAGAGCTGCGAGGATCGGCTCAGTTTCCTGCCCTATTATAAGGCCTCTGCATGCCAGTCAAGAAGATGGGCTCATTCATATTATGAGACCCTAAAGAATCTATATCTGGGGTGATCTTTCCAGGGTCACATTGCTAGTTAAAAATCAATTTGGGATAGAAACTTTAAGTAACCACCATATTCTACTAACCCACAGGTACCAGGAAGGAGCATATAAATGCTGGATCAAATATAAAAATCAGAGTTTACAAAGTTATAGCATGGCTACTTGAATTGAACAAGAGACTATAATATAGAACAGGGTAACAGCCTTGGTTTAAATGCCTTGTCCCTCAGGACAGAGGAGGGACAGGTCATGGAAAAAAGATCAGGTGCAGTCCTTGGGGAACGGTGGTTTTGCATAGGATATACCTTTCTCATCATCTATAGGCCAGAAAAAAACAGCCAAGAGAATAATTATTCTGACCTCACTCCCTGATGTTCCACTGGTACTTCTCATTGGCTAAACCCAGCTGGAAACCCAAGGATCAGAATGCTTTTATTCCATCTCCTGAGGTTAGTGCATTCCCACAGATGGACAGAAAGCATCAGTTTGGAAAGCAGCTTGAGAGGAATGTGAGCTGAGATTCAAACCCAGCTCTGGTTTCTAGCTCTCCAATGTGTTTTGACTCTGGGGAGGACGCAGCTGCTTTAAGCTTGAGCAAAGGGGACAGTTACCCCCATCCCATATCCAACTAATAGCAACAAAACCCAAAACAGAAGCAGGTGCAGCATCTGTCAAGGCCAATGGATAGCATCCAAAATCATCCCCAGCAGGTCAGGCCAGATTGGTAACAAGGTCCCAGCTGCTAGTCCTAACACAGACATGCATGCCTCTGGAGGTTTGGCTCATTCTGGAGATCACTGCTAGGAAACAATTTCTTTGGAACCAATAACTGTATATTGAGTAAATATAACCATTCTCAGAATCTTCTCTAAAAAGCACAAGAAAAGATTTCGAAGTTGTCACTATACTGGACTTATTTAAGTATGGCCCAGTCAAGAAAAATAAGTTTGCAATAAATTCTTCTAAAATACATCTCAGATTTATGCTTTCATTATCCTAAAATAAATGAGACAGATCAAGAGATTAAAAAACACCAACCTGACCAATGTAGGTTTTTCTGTGACCTAGAAACATTCATTCCAGAAATCTTTGCATGCACACAGTGCTATTTGGACTCTTATTTTTTTAATCTTATTTATTATTTCTCTGCCTCTCAGTCTTCTCTCTCTCTCTCTTTCTCTCTCTCTCTCTCTCTCTCTCTCTCTCTCTCTCTCTCTCTCTCTCTCTCTGTGTGTGTGTGTGTGTAATATGTGAGGATATGTATATATAATTGGAGGTCAGGAGACAACTTTCAGAAATCATTTTTCTTTTCTCACTGTGAGTCCCAGGGATGGAACTCAGGTTGCCAGGCTTGTGTGCCAATTGACTTTACCCACTGAGCCCTAGACTTCTATTTTATGAGCAAAAAAGCTGGGGCTACATTGATATATGTACTGCTCTCAGGACTAAGATAAAAAATGTTCAGTTGCTGCCCTGAATAGAACAATGGAAAGAGCACTGTGGGGGTGACAGTGTGAATGGGGGGCATGTGTGGAAGGACAGATCAACATGAGCTAGGCATCTGAAGAAGGCAGCAGAGACAAGCACCCTGGCTGTCCCTTCTGTTTTCTCGCAGTGGCCTGCAAGCCAATGTGCCCGTTTCTGCCTTACCCAGCTCTGAATGGCTGTCTTTCCTCCTTCTCTGAGCCCTGACCCGTCCACACTTTCCATTCCCAGCAGATTTTCTGTCCCAAGTAAAGGGCCTATTTGAAAAGCAATTGTGTTTTGGGGACTGGGAACTGCCATTTGTAATTGTTCTTTGTTTCCCCAGCCATTTTCCTTCTTCCTGTTTCCTGGGTTTGTTTCCCAGGAAGTGAGCCCAGGAGCCTTCAGGCACGTGACTGGAGGAGATAATGAGGCCCACTGGGCTACACAATTCAGCAGGCTCAGCCATTTCGCACAGCTACTTGCCTAAAGCAGCATCGCAGAAGGGAAAGAACTTACTCATTCCTTCCTAGGACACCTGAACACAGTAGACTGTCTAGAAGCTATGTATTCAGGCCTCTGACATAAGAATGCTCCTGTCTCAGAACTTGGGACAGCTGGAGACAACTCAAGTGATATCTGTCTGCTATTCCTGCCCATCTCTAGCTCTGGGAGTTCTTCACATGTGAAATAGCTGGGGATTATTTGCTCACATACTATGTGCAAGTTTGCCCTGGGTGCTCATTTTTGCACAGTCCCTGGTAAGCAAAATCCAGAGTCCCCACGGTATTCCACATTAGCTCCAAAGTGTGGACTTGGCCTGTGCAGAGCCATAGCAAAGCTAGTCCTGATAACCTTGCATGAAACTCCACCCCTTGGCAGCTGAACCTCTGCTTGCTGGAGCCCACTCTAGCTGGAGGGATCATGAGTTGCTGGGCCCTCTCGCAGTGACTGGCAGCAGCTGGTAGATAATTGTCCCCTGCTTCCTCACCCCTCGAGCAGGTTAGACTTGAGATGCTTACCCTGCCCTGGCTTCTAGACTTCCAAGATTCCTCTGCAGAAAACACAGCCATTATAGCATGCAGCTCTTTCTCCATCTGCTCTCCATTTCCCTCCCAGAGCTGCTGGCCTGTCCTTCAAATGAGATAGCTAGTACACCTACATCGTCTCTTAAGGTCGACCTTTGGTGGTCTGCCTTAATCCACCTTTGGTTGGATTAAAACAGAGATCATCATAATGGGATTCTGAAATTGCATCGCTTTCTTGCCAGCTATCAGGGTTTCTGTGACTAGTAATAACTGAAGTAACAGAGATACAATCTGAGTTGTGTAAACACCTTGTGAAAGTGTTTAAAGATGGCCTTGCTGTTGAAAATTGTGTTTAGAAATGTTACAGATATGATGAATTCACTGCTCTGTTCATTTCCCTCAGCTAGAGGCAGAATAGTAGCATTTTCTGGCACCTGGAATCCTGGCATCTGCACTTGAATATCATATGAATTAGGTCCTGATGAGGGGAAAGTAGCAAGCATCATGAGTACATTGCATGGACGTGTATACTAGAAACTTAAGGGAAATCTGCGAAGATCAGAAACTGAGGATTTTAGTGTGCTATGAAGGGGTGGAATGGGTGTCAATCCAGCGAGACCCAGTGAGACAGCTTTAGTGGCTGAGAGTGCTTGCTGCCAAGAATAAGGACCAGAGTTTGGTCTCAGAAACCCACATGGTGGAAAGAGAGAACTGACTCCTATAAGTCGTACTCTGTCTTTTACATAGCTGCAACACATGCTCATACATGTGATTTATTTAAAATGTTAAAGGCCAACACTAGATAGTCATCTTTGTATTTTTGATGAAAGCTCATCACTCTTAGGCATGACTATACATATATATGTATATACACATATCGCGGTAAAAACTCGCCCTGAGATATGTTTTAAACAGGGTTTATTTGGAGAAAATAGCTTTTAAAATAGAGCCAGTTTTAGGAGAAGATGACAGGATGAGGTTGCGGCGCGCCGGAGCCTTTTTAAGGAAGATTTTTTATCTTTATGTTGTATGTCTGAACTCCCGGACAGCTGGAGCGAACTGTGCACTCGGTTGGGGAACTCTCACAAGAGAATGACGACTTCTTGTCCTGGTCCCCTCCCTCGAATGTCTACTTTTGGAATCTTTTTTAGTTAACCACGCCCCGCTCGATCGTTCACATATATAGTTTCTGATTTCCCGCTACATACACATATATGTGTATATGTATGTGAGTTGAAGATATATACCATCAACTGACACACACATAATATGATGAGCCATATATGTATATATGTATATATTTTTTAAAAATAATAAGCTATCAAGAAACTAAGGAGATAGAGTCATGTGATGACCAGAACAAGGAGGACATTGACTCAGGCTATGGTACAAGTGATCCTATGTTTGACACACATGATCCATCAGATTTCATGGTTTAGAAAGGTACCCATCACAGATAAGAGTTCTGTGATATTCCTATAAGCCTAAATTGCATAATTTAGATATAGGTTTCTATGGTTCTGGAGAAAGACCCTATTATCTACAGAGAAGCATCATTCACAATGTTAAAAGTACTATTTCCTTAGTAGATGACCATCAGTTTGCCTAAATGGAATGACTCCCCCATGGTGACCATGAGATACCAGTGGCTATGTTACAATAGGTGCCAAAGATGAACTAGGTATCTCAGACCTCCTAAGTCACAAGGGAGAATGGGCATCCCAGCCTTACAATGGAGTGTTTCCTGGATGCCCAGACCAGCTGTCTCTATTGTACCTCTCAGCATCCACTACAGTCCTAGTCAGCTAATTGAGAAGTGCAACACCCTTGGTTCATGGAAAGGACAGCTTTCTACTTTTCTCTAGGTTTAAAATGGATCACTACCATAATATGATCCTCTTGGGAATAGTTCTATGGGATAGTGGTGGGAGCAGTCCCTTCAATGGTAGTAATGTGGAATGTTCCAAATTCAGGGAGAGCCTGTATCTGTACAGCTCAGCAGTGGTACATGGAATATTTGGGAAGCCTGAAAGAGCTCTTTTGAGTAATGGGAGATAAAGACATTTTGGGAAAAGGCAGGTGGACTTTGCTCACAGAAGAGGGCAAGTATGTGGAGAATCACTCACCAGGCCAGTAGACATTCAGTGGGGGTACACGGGCTGTTTTCCTGAGCCCTGGTGTGGCTTGCACATTATAGCCATAAAACATTCCTGGAACAGAAGATCCTGTTCTCTACAGGTGACACCCTGCTGCTGAATCTCTGACCTGTGATATCAGACACTGATGTGAAGCCCAAGTTACAAATCTTCAATAATAGCACCACAATCACTGGGTAGTAAATAGGTCAGACTTGGGTGCTAAGCTTTGTTGCTATGACAGAATGCCTGAGAGAAAAGAGGCAGGCTGATTTAGGCTCACAGTTTAGAGATTTTACTTATGGTGGGCTTGTTCCAGGTCTCTGGGTGTGTGGAAAAGTAGAACGTGGTGGAGAAAGCCTTTACCTCACAGCAGTCAGGAAGCAGAATAGACTGTGCCTGCATGAGAAATAGAAGCATCCTTCTCCCCACCACATTATGACATTTGGCTCCCAGCCCGTGGGGGCAGTTCTGCCCACATTCAGGCAAGTCTTCCGTCCTTGGACAATCCTTTCTGGAAACTGTCCCTGAGTAATCCTCTAGGCACATCAACTATCAAATTGATGAACAAGATTGCTTATCACAGCTGGAGTCTTCGTGTTCTAGAGGAGACAATGACTCCAGATTATACCTCATGTATTTGAGTGTCATACTACCTTTCTACCTACAGAGTATCTGTCAACCTTACCCTATGAGGCCTAGCAGGAAGATCCTCTGGCATCTCCTCAGACACGGGAATCTACTATAGGGAAAAGGAATTTGACTGTGTACACAAGACCCTGGGGGAATGACATTTATACTCCATCCAAGAGATACTGCCACTCTTGAATCTGAGCCCCACATCTGCTGTCCAGGAGTCACTACTACTAGCACCACTGACCATCCCCACAGGCAGGAATTTGTCCACAACCACCAGAGAACAGCAGCACCTGCTGCTTCGCCTCATCAGTTCCTGGGTGAAATATAGGTTATGTGTGTTTGACCACACCTGACCAGACTGCCCTATTTGAAAAGGAGGTTGGTAACGCATAACCCTGTCAGAACTCACAGCAGAGAAGGAGTTCTGAGAAATAGAAGCCCCCAGATACATCAAATGCTAGACGCTAGGTTAGATGCTACACAGCCAAAATCAATGGAACATGTCTAGCTCCAATCTTCTTCTAAACTCAGAACTCAGTGTATCAGTTGATCTAAGTAGCTCTTAGCCTCAGTTTCTTCCGTTATAAAATGGGAGTGTATGACTGGTACAAAGACACATAGGAAATTCACAGAGGACTTAATCTTTCACAAATTAAATTATTTTGCATATTGTTAAGGCATACAGCATATAGTATAACATTATATGCATTTAGTAAAATGGCTATAGTGGATGAATAAATTGCCATACCCACCATCTCCCATTACCCTATTCTTTCCTCTGCCTGATAGAGATTCATTTAATAAAAGTCCTGAATACAATGCACTATTACTTGCCTATTGTTCTTAGATGTTTTCAACTTGTTCCTTCTTCTTGTGGCTATTTGTACCCTTTGACCTGAATCCCCTCATTTTCTCCCTGTCACCCAGAGCCTGGTAACCAGCATTTCACTCTTTATCTCTGTTTATTGAAGTGCAAAATCCAGCTGTCTTCTTCTCTCACTAAACCTTTCAAATAGGAGAAGATTGATTAATCACTTGTGGGACATGCCACATTATTCTTTCTGTATCTGTCTTCTTTTGCTTAGGATACTATCTGTGTCAACCAGTTGTGCTGTTACAAGTCCCTGCCTCTATCTGATGGCTCTGAGATGCCATGCATTGCTGTAGACTCCCCCTTTTTCCTTGCAAATACTGTACTTGGTCATGAGGGTACACTCCAAGTGTAATCTTATCTTTGCTGTTCTGGAATGAAGAGCACAGGAGCTCCACAGGGAACCCTCATCTCTCCAAGGTCATAGACAAAGCTCCTTGGCTCAGAGGTACCAAGGCCATACACAGATCTTTAGACATCTTTATGGAGTTCCCTGTTTCCTATGATTCTTTGGGGGCTGTTTCCTGACCGCTCATTATGGCCTCTGCAGTATGTAAGTTCTGTGGCTAAGGTTCATATAACTGCGAGTGTATTTATGGCAGCCTATACTCTTTCCTAGGAAAATATTGATTTTTTAAACAACAGAGTGACTGTAGAACCATTAAATCAGTCTAGTCTATCATAAACTTCAGTATTAACCAAAGAATACTTTCACCTTTTCTTTTATTCTCTCTTGAGCCGTGGGGAATAGAAGTGTCCACATGAGCAGGACAGGGTCAGAGCCTGTGTTACTAGCTTGAACAAAGCCCTAAAATTCCCATCCATTACCAGAAAAGTAATTACTCAATCTACTCTTATTTGAAAGGTTGGCCTAGAGGAGTAAGGAAAGCTGAGTTTTAAAACAAAATGCAAAAGCTCATGGTGGAGAACGTGAGAAAAAGGTAGTGGATTACACCAGCAACAGGACCTGCCCTCCTGTCCCTGCCCAACCACAGGATGTGTGAACTCATTACCCGCCCCTTAAAGTCTTAGTTAGGAAAGTAATCTGAGAGGTGAGGATTTCCTTTTTTCTTTTTTGGAAAAGATCTCTATCTTTCTTCTTTATTGATTGCTTGCTTTTTATTTTATATCCTTTCTCCCTTGCTTGAAATGAGAAAAATGAGCCCTTGCCACGGGCTTTAAACTTTATACCCAGACAATATCTCCCCCTTATCTAATGCAGGGCCAGAAGCTTCAGCCCAGAGGACCCTGGGTAATGCTACAACAGATTATGTCATAAAATGAAGAGATAAGCAAAAGAACCAATCTAAAAGACGCTGCAAAATTTACCTTTCCACCACCCTCCGCTTCCCTTTAAAAGAAGGCTTTAAATCAATCCATCCCTGCCATAAATTCTCTTTCTAAAATTTGATAACAAGTGCAATATTTTCCTTGGAGAGTGGGTTCTAACAAGATGGACAGACATTGGGAGGGTGGGGAGTAAGCAGGGCTTAGGAAAGTAATAAAATGCCCTGATTGATCCTTGTTGGTGGGGTTGCTTGGAATTACTGCTATTTTGGGCAGGTAAGCATAATCCAGCCAAATCATAAATTTTGTTTCTTCCAGTAGACGGCAGTAGACGGCAGTGGAGTCAGTATCGATCTCACTTTGTTGTTCTCTTCTCTCGTAATTGCTCCCTGTGATTACGACTCCAGGTTAAGAAGGGATTCTGGCTGGGCCAGGGGTATAAAGGGAATAACCACAGAGCCAGAATTGACTCCACCGCCGCCCCACAGTGCATCCTGGGCTGAGGGAGGGGGTTGGAAGCTCTCAGGATCCAGGGTTCCTGAGGCCAGGCTGACTGCAAACTCAGCTGTGACCTTAAAGTATCTCTTCCATCCAATCCCTGCCCACAGGTTCTTCTGGCCCTCTCTTAATGCTCCCATAACATTGTGCACTTAGAAGGAGATCCCGTAAGCTCGCTCATGCTATGGACCTCTTTAAGGTTTTGCAGTCTGGGAAGTGGCATGATCCTGACCTATTTCAAGGTCTTGCACTGAGCAGAGACATCTCTACCTATGTTGCCCAGAAACTAAGCCTTCTGGCCCATGCTAGACCCTGATAACCAACCCTAGATCAGAATTCGTCTCCAAAACCTAGCCTACATAACCTAATTTTGAGATAGATGCTTAATAGCCACATCATTTGCCAAAATGCAAGCATGTCTGCCCATTTCTACTCACCAGCTAAGCGACTTTGAACAAATGACCTAACCTTCTTTAGCCTTTATCTTTTCTTCACAAACTGGAGATAATAACATTACTGCCCCCCCTTTCCCCCCCCACACACCAATATGGGTTTCTATGCAGATTTCAATGACATAACACAAGAAAGTATTTGGCATACAGATATAAATTATTGAGCTGGGCATGGACGCACACATCACAATCCCAGCATTTGGGAGGCAGAGATGGGAGAGTCAGGAATTTAAGGCTATCTTCAGCTTTATAGTGATTTCAAAGTCATCCTACTCTGCAGGAGACCCTGTCTCTAAAAACACAACAAAAAAGCACATTATTGTTGTTATTATTATTATCATCATCATCATTATTTAGCCTTGCAATTCTAAATGATACAGAAGCCTGTGGCATAGAAACATTCTGAACTTCTTTTAATAAAATGGTTTTATGATGTGAGGAACTGAATATTTTGTTGCCTAGAATATCTTAATCAAACCATAGGAAATTTACTCAAAATAAGGTTATATGCCTTTAAACAGAAACTCAAATGACTCCTTGGCACTGCACTGGCAAACATCAACTTGACTTTATTCAGTTTCCAGCTTCTCAGAGACGGGAATGGGAACTCCTCACACCGTGAACTCTGCGCTATCGCAACTAAATCATTTAGATGTGCTCTGCCTGTCTGCTGGCGGGGCTATTCAACTATATGCTTTAAAGAAAGCATTCCTCAAACCCAGACTGATTTTGTTTTTTCCCTTCTCTCCCAAGAACTTGGAGATATGGCCAGGGTGATAGTAAGGAAGGCGGCTGCCACTGAGCCCTGACAAGCCAGAGCAACTTTCTTGCTTGCCTTTCTCTTCACTCCCTTCCCTCTCTGAAATAAGGTTCCTGGGCTTGGGTTGCAGGGCCACGCAGGTCCAACCTCAAGGGGAGGCCAGTGACTCGGCATCTAGTTCCCCTAAACTGCTCTTCCTGTCCCAGATTCTCTAAATGTATCTCTGCTCAGGACATGGCTTGCACACTGAAGTAAATGAATTAATGAATTTGTGACTTTTCTCATTAATACAACAAAATTCTTACAATGTAATGCAATGTAAAGAAAAATGGGTTAGCATGGGCTTACAGTTAAAGGGCATTGGGTACAGACAACCTACAGCATAAGACACCTAGTGGCACTGCATCTGTTGGGACATTATGGGACTAACAACTTTCTGATTGAATTTGAGGCTCACTCCACAAGAAAGGACTCATCCCTGGTACTATAAACTTGACCATGACCAACAACTAGAAAAACCATAGACAGATTTTAGGAGAAAGCCTTCTTCATTTTTCCAAATAGACACAATGTCAAACTGCTTTCTAAATCCTTACCTTTATATCCAGAGATTAGTACAGCTCTCTGTTCTCATCAAAGAAGCTTCTTTCTGCAGGGACTCTAAAGTGGTCAAAGGCAGAGAATAAGTGTGTGTGTGTGTGTGTGTGTGTGTGTGTGTGTGTGTGTGTGTATGTGTGTGTATGTGGTGTGTGTGTGTGTGTGTGTGTGTGTGTGTGTGTGTGTGTGTGTGTAGTCCTGGGTCATAAACAGGATACCTGTAATACACTCTTTCCCTTCATGACTCAGGGACAGGGACATTGCAGAAGGAGGCATGGAAAGAAACCAGAGTCAGGACACTGTGCCATAGTGTCTTCTAAACAGGACAGGACAATGCACCCATGAACTTACGGCTATGGTTTCCTGCACAAAACACACAGGATCAAACCAGTCAACTTTCCAGCATGAAAGAGGGTGGGCACACAGACTCCTCAGAGGCTCTCCACAGATGATGGCTGTTGGAGGAAGGACAGACCATGTTATTCTGGGGTACGGTCCCTAGTAGTTTACTCAGTGGATAATGATTCTAGATGCATGCACACATGGGAAACTATAACTAAGCACAGTGGATTAGCTTTAATAAACTGACATGAAGTTGGGAGAGATAAGGTAGGACATTCAGGGGCCTTCAGAGGGGGAACCTGGGAGGTTGGATATGATGAAAATACATTGTATACATGTATGAGGCTCTCAAAAATAGATTTAAATGGCATTTAGCATATTAAATTATATATTTACAAGTTTTATAATTACATGAAGTGCTTAATTATTAGGAACAAATTTAATAATTCTTAAAACAAATGAGAAATACTTATAAGCCATGGCAGCAAACTACTAAACTTTTATGTCTCAGATTCTTCTTTCAAAGGGGGATCGTGATACCTTTTGCTTTCATCCCACAAATCTGAGCACTAGATATGTATTAAAGTCCCTAGAATATAGAGACTCTCAACAATTGCTATTGTTGCTCTTATTTGTATGTTTTAGTGGCAACTTAGTGCATCACTGAAGTTTTATGTACCAAGTATTGATGTGGGAATGTCTTTCTATGTGCTGTGAATATCATTCTGTAAATAAAGAAACTATTTTGGCCCATGTTACACATTGTAGAAGTAGAGAAATCTAGGCATAGGTGGGAGAGGAAAGGCAGAGTCAGACAGAGGTGATCTAGCTCCCCATGATACAAGATGTAACAAAATAGGTAAGCCATGGGACTCGTGGTAGGACAGATGAATGGAAATGGATTGAATTAAGATGAAAGAGCTAGCTAGCAATATGCCTAAGCCTTAGGCCAAATAGCATGAAATTAATATAAGTATCTGTGCGTTTCTTTGGGACTTTGGGATTGCTGATCCAGATAAGTGGTGGTGGCAGGCAGGACTGAACCATGGGGTTAAGCGGGCCAGAAACCTCTTACTACAAAGTATCATGATACTCAAGATTTACAGATACATTGCTTGTGTTTATAATTTATGTAGGCAGAAATTAAAGAGGAAGACATTTGATCATGATGAAACATGTTATCTTCTCCACTAGCACCATATACCGTCATGATGTAAGTGCAGCGGGAAAACTCACTTTTCAGTGGTTTGATAATTCTAGAGCTGTCTTACTCTCCATGGGCTGCTGTGGTAGAATACCACACACTATACTTAGATAAAACATGAAAGCAAAGCTGCCAGAAGTGCTTGGCTCTAGCAGAGTCATTTTGGGGGGTTTACAGATAGTTACCTCCTTGCTGTATCCTCATCTGGCAAAAAGAGAGACGAAATAAACTCACTGGAGTACCTTCCCTTATAGGGTTAGGTCTGGTCTTGCCTCTCAAAGTCCCCTATCTTATAAAACCATCATATTATAGACAGGGCTTCAACATGTGTGTTTGGGAGCAAACACAGACATCAGTTTGTGACATGAGTTTTCAGGGCATGCTGACACAAAGCATTCTAAAGTGAAGACCATGCTCATTCCGAAGACATAGAGCTTGTGTAGTTCCTGCTAGAAGCTGAGTATGGCTGGGACTCCAAGAGTACAGGAAGAGTCTACACAGAACCAGACAGCATAAAAGCCTAAGAGGCCTGAGCTCTGCCTTATAGTAGACAATAGAACAAGTACCTTAAACTGGGAAAATTATGGTGAAGTTGTGGTTTAGGAAGATTGCTTTGTAAACTGTGCAGAGTGTGGTAAGGTGGGAGCCTCTCAGGATGTATTGCTCTAGTCTAGACAGGAGAACAGTTCACAGCAGCGACAAAGAGAAGGTGAGATGGAGAGGAACCAGTTGACCAAATACGGCTGATGATGTTGAACAACTGAGCATGATACCATCTGTCCAAGTGACAAAGTGGAGAATATTTGGGGAGAGGAAAAGCTTTGTAGTTTGGGATATATGGAGTTCTAGGTGTAGAGATGTGGGCTTGGTAGTATAGACAGTGTCTCGCATGATAGTGTCTCAATGAGAGACAGTAATAGAGAAAGCTCAAAGGGATAAGCCAGAACACACTAGGGGATGAACAGAATGTGTGGTTCTGCAGGCAAAGGGACTGCGTTGACCCAGGCACAATAACGCAGGTCTCTAACTCCAGCACTTGAGAGGCAGAGGCAAGAGAATGAGGAGGTCATGGTAATTTTTACTCTATAGTGAATTTGAATTCAGCCTGAGCTACATGAAACTCTGTCTCAAAATACCAAAAGAAAAAGAAAAAAAGAAAGAAAAAATTGAATGGGTTGAGTATTCTGGGGAAGACCAGGGAGAAATGTTAATAATGTTAATACAAGGGACCCCATAGAGTAGCTGGCCATAGAGATGAAAACTGAAGTAAACGCATGGGAAAATATGACTATATCAGGGAACAAGGGGGAGCATATACTAAAGTTCAACACAACACAAAAACAGCACAAAGTTCACAAAGTATTCATCAAAGAAAGTAGCATTGAGAGAAGCCATTGAGTTTGACATAGAGGAGGTTATTAGGGTTAGCAAGGGCAGCATTAGGCAGAGAGGAAATCAGAACATCACAGGTGAAGGGAGGACAGGATTGATTCAAGACAGTGAGAAGGGACTAGAAAGATGGGCCAGCAGCTAAAAGTCCTTGTTGCTCTTCCAGAGAATATAGGTAGACTCTCAATGTCAACATCAAATGGTCAACTACACTTGTAACTCCAAGGGACCCATCACCCTTTTCTGGAATCTATGGATATCTGTCCATGTACAACACACATTTACACACACATACACACAAATGCATGATGTAAAATATTAAGAATAACTTGAAAAGAAACAGTGGAGAAAAGTATCATGCTCTTTTCAGAACGTTGGTGGAAGGGGGACTGGAGATGGCTCAACAGTTAAGAGTGTATATGGCTTTCGTAAAAGATTTGAGTTTAGTTCCCAGCACCCATGTCAGTAAATCTATAACTCTAGCTGCAGGAAATCTAATGACATTTTCTAAACATACCAACCCAGAGGCTCATATATACTTCCTTTTGAGTTATTAGTCAAGAAGTATAAGAGACCCCAGTCTACTGCTGGAGCAGTCGGTTGCTCTTAGTAGAAGGCAAGTCCTGATTGCTGAAGAAATCATACACTCCAGGAGTTGTGAGAATTTGAACTGGACCTGACCTGAAAGTCTACTCTCTGAGGACTGTCTTTCATAGTACCAGAAGGTGCACTGCAAGCTACCAAAGGATGGAAATATTCTATCGACCTCAACAATGACTGGCATGAAAAGATATTTCTAGGTGTGCAGTAGTGGTACTCATATCTTAGTGGTACCCAACAGCTCAATAGCTGTCTAATTATACTTATGACTTACTCAATGTAAAGGAAATAATATCTAGTGTTGTTGTATGTGGTTTCTGGCCTGGACTTTTGGGTCCTGTCCTGAGGTTCTGACTGGCAGTCCCATAGTCCCATAAAGACACACAGATGCTTACATTAATTTTATGCTGATTGACCTAGGGCCCAAGCATATTGCTAGCTAACTTTTTCATCTTAACTCAATCTATGATACTTATTTTGTTCAGCCATGTCGCTTGGTATCTTTGCTAAGCAGCATTTCAACTTCTTTCCTCTGCATCCCCTGGCATCTCTGCAGCATCTCTTCTCTCTGGTGATTGTCTGACATCTCTGCTCTGCTCTGAGATGTTCCCAGAGTTTTCTTAGCCTGATAGCCCTGCCCATACTTCCTGTATGCCTTCGGCCAATCAGCACTTTTTATTAAACCAACAGGCAGGACAATTATTTACAATGGAACAGAATACAATGCCACTACAACCTAGTATTATTACCTAGCTAGGAAGGTAATAGAAGAGAACCTACTACTGTTATTAAACCATTATAATTCTCAGCTGTATTCTAAATACTCATTCTTATACGCACAGATAAGTATAGCTATCACCCCTTATGAAAGAAGTATCTCTTTGCAGCATATGAACAGCATTACAGAATGACACATCTGGTCAAAAGGAAGAAAACAATTGATTTTGAGGTGCTTATCCCCAACTGATACACCTAGAGCACACTTCCTGCTGTCCTAAAAGTTGCCTGGTCCAGATTACCTCAACATTAGGGAAACATACTCATCAATCTCTTTGCTGCTGCAAATCCATAGCACTGTCTAGCTTATTGGCTAGCATCCTCACTGATGCGCAGCAAAGGTATACAAACATAAGCTCAAGGTCAGACTGGGAATTGAGACAAAAGTACAAAATAAGACATGTTCTAGACTCTGTCCATAATCACCTTGCCATAAGCATTTATCCCAGTAAAACAAAACTTTTTATTTGCATAAATATCAATACATGGATGCTTATAGTGACTATATTTGTAATAGTCAAAACCTGGAAACAATCCAAATGTTTTTCAGTGAAAATGTGGTTAAAGAAACTGTGAGGCATCCAAACCAGGGACTGGAACTCAGTGATGAATAGGACTAAAGTATTGATGTAGGTAACAACCAGCACTTAGGATGGATATTGAAAAAATTACAAATAAAAAGAAAAACCAGTTCCCAGAGTTACAAACTGTAAGATTTTACTTAAACAGCATCCCTGACATAGTAACATTATAAAATTGAAAAAAAGAACAGTGGTGGCTAGGCCTTGAGTCACCAGTACAGAGAAAATGCTGTGACTACAAAAAGGCAATATGTAATGATTCTCAACACAATGACATTGTTCTGGGTCAGACTGGGATGACAATCACATAATATACTTCCCATGAGATTAAGCCACACAGCCCTAAACATACATAGACATGGGAAATTGTGACAGTTGAACATGATTGATAGACTGAATCCAGGTCAGTATTCTGGCTATGAAATTGCACTGTACTGATGCAAGCTGTCCTTACAGGGAGGAGGAGAAGAAAAGAAAGTCATCTGTTTCATCAGCTGCTTGTAGTGCTGAGTTGAGTTCATACCTTCTGAGGACAGGTTTGACATGTTCATATTCCTGTCTCCATCTTTATATTTTAATATAGTCCTTATTGGTGTATACCACTTCTTTAGCTAAACAATAGGCCACTCACCCTGGTTTCTCTCTTAATCTTTTATCAATCTTCATATCTAGCACACACAGCATACTCAGGATAAATTGAATTAAGTGACCTCTCAGGTCCACGGTGAGCTCCTAACTGTCTGCTGAGTACATTGATGGTATCTGTAATGTATTCTGACCTTGGAGCCAGAGGGGGTAGTGAGACCACACAATGGTTATTACTTAAAAAGCAGAAAACATTATTGAATCTTTTTCTCCTCCTTTTAAGACAGCAACGTGGCTAATTAGTCTGTATCTTTTATTAATTGTCCAGAGCTGTATTGGACAAAGGAGGGTCTATCATGGCAAGAAGATGAAACAGGCATCAGGGAAGCCACCTCTAGAATAGCACCTCTGAGAATCCTCATCACAATCCCAAAGATGGGCCAGTGGCCTCTTCCTTCCAAAAGGTAACCAGTTTCAAGCATTCAGAAAAGCCTGGCTTCAATACATAGCATAGGTACAAATCGAGACCCATCACTGACCAGCCAGGTGACCTCAATGTATACACGCAACCTCTCAGGACCTCAAAATTCTCTATAATGTAAATAAGCCATTAGACACTTGGCACACAAACATTGCACTGAAACTGCTTACCCTTGCTAAGGTCAGATGGTCTCATCCTCTGTAATGAACAACTGTTCCCTCATTATATATTTTGGATCACTACAGCTGTCCATTTTCTATATCCAGTATTCCCTAAGTAAATCAGTCACTATACCTTTCTGATCTTATTCCCTGAACAAAAGACTATATTATTGAGGAGCACACAGAAGATAGACATATTAGTCTACTTGCTGGAAGCCAATACTCGTGGCTTCATATCCCAGGGCAGGTATCTAGAAGGGACTACTGGTGAGAACTGGAAACTTTCACATGGTTTTCTCAGGGGTCAAACTTGTCCACCTAGGAAATAAGATTTAGCAGGGCTAAAGGACATCTGGTTCTGTCACTGATTTAAATCCCACCATCACAGACGTTATTATTTTAAATCTGAAAACTATGTTAAGTTTTCAGGGCCTCAGAGCAAGTCACAGATCCCCAGAGATGCTCCTCCTGTAGGAGCTATAGCATAACATGGTGGAATCTGTGTCAAGAATAAGTGTAGAATATAGCAGAGACCACAAGGAACAGAAACCAAACCGCATGGCTTTGCATGCAAAGTGAAGTTGAGAAGACTAGAACCTTCCATGTCAATGATGGCTCAGTTTCTTTATTGAGTTAGGAGCTGTGATGATTAGTTTTAATTATCAACTCAACACAATCTAGAATTGTCTGGAAATAGTCTCAGTAAGGGAGTGTCTAGATCAGGGTAGCCTGGGATATGTATATTTTGATTATGTTAAATAAGGTGAAAAATTGACACCATTCCCTTGGAAAAGATCCTGAACATTTTAATAGTAGAGAAAGAGAGCTAAAAAAATACAATGCACAATGCTCTCTCTCTCTCTCTCTCTCTCTCTCTCTCTCTCTCTCTCTCTCATCTTGACTATTGGCATGACTGGCTGCTTCATATTTCTGCTGCATCTGACTTCACTGTAGTGACTTGACTGTAACTTAGAATTATGGGGTAAAATAAATTCCTTTCTCCTCCAGGTTGAGGAGTTTTTTTAATTTTTATTTTATCACTGTAACAAGAAATAAAACTAACACAGTAATTGGTATCATAAGCAGGACTGTTGCCGTGATAAACTTAATTATGTGGTACATAGGCCTTTGGAGATGAATTGAGAAGTATGGAAGAGCTGGGAACTTTGGGCTAGAAAAACCCTTGAATGTTATAGACAGATATTAACAGGCTATTCCAGGAATTGAAAAGACCTAAAGGGGGAAAATGCAAACAATGGGGGCCCAGTGTCTGAGATTTTAGAGAGTAACAAAAACTTCATCAAAAATGTTGCTAGGAGACCATTCAGATTTGTGATGAGTTGAAATTTGAATAAGAATGGATGCCACCAGGTCAGTCAGCCAAGTGATCAAATACTTGGTGGGCAGTTGATGAAACTGTTTGGAAATAATTAAGAAGTATAGCCTTAGGAGGTGTGGCATGGCAGGGGGGTTGAGATTTCCAATCTCTTTCTTTATTCTTCCTGGTTGTGTCTCAATATCTGAGCCCCTGGCTACTACTCTAGTGTCATACCAACCTGCCTGATTGCCTGCTAATCTGATGCTATGCCACACACACACACACACACACACACACACACACAAAATGACAGTTAAAGACTCTAACCCTTTGTAACAGTAAGCTTCAATAAATTCTTTCTTCTAGGTCATAGTGTCTCATCAACACAATAGAAAAGTTACCAAGATAAGATTTCATTCTGTATATTCCGGCAAAAATCTAGCAGCAATTTTGTTCATCTCCCAACAACCTGGATGAGGCTTGAAATTTGAAAGTAATAGGATAATTTATTTGATAAAAGAGATTTCAAGACAGCAAAAACTCTAGTCTATGGCATGGTTGTTACTGATTCGTTTGATGCCTGTCTATAATGATGAAGTGCAACAAGTGGGGCAGACAGAAATCAAATTAATTTGTGCAGTTTGGAGAGCAAAAAATTGTACTAAGAAGATCAAGGCTACAACCAAAGCATTTCTTGGGAAAAAGGGTGGTTCCAATTATTAAAAAGATTGATTAAAGTTTTCATCACAGAAACAGTAGTAAATTGTGGCAAGGTCCTGCTTACCAAAGACTCTAACTTGTGAAAGAATAAAACCAAAAGGAGGTTCTGCCTTTGGAAAGCAACTACCCATGGAAGGTTTTTGCCACCGCTAGCATAAGAAGCTGCTGCCACTGTGGTCCAGAGGAGCCAAGTTCTATCCCGAGCTAACTATAGAATTTAACAGTATCATTCATGTGATACTGCTATTAGAAGCATAAAAGATACTACATTGTGGGAATCATAGAATCTTCCCATATGGTTTCAAAGAGTCACTGAGGCCAGGCATCATGTGGCAGGTTTAATGTCTGAAAGGATGCCTGGTAAGGTCATCATGTGAAGCTATAAATGTGAAGCCTGGGTTATGGTAGTGATATAACCAAGATGTTGGAGATGCCAAAGCCATGGCATAGGGTATCTGCTAATAAACCTGCATACATGAAGTGGAAACAGCCCAAGAGGGACAAGGTGCAGTTACCAATTCAGGAGCAACAGAGCCACATAAGGCCTTTGAAACTGAAGCTCCAGATGCTACACATGGAGCTACAGAATCTGATGCTAGCTGTCTCAGTCTCATTTTAGCCTAATCTCTCCTCATAATGCTCTCATCCCTTCCTTTTGGAATGGGAATGTACATTCTGTGCTGTTGTATGTAGGAAATATGTAGTTGATTTTTTTAATTGTACAGAGGACCATAGCTAAGAGATTACTTTGAACATCAGAAGAGACTATGGATTTAAGCAGCTGAGAGACTGTTAAGGACTATGGGAACACAGTCTGAAAATGGACCTAATAGGCTCTGATGATGAAGACAGCCAAGAGCCTTTGTGGGCTCAATGTGGAATATTGTGGTTTGAATGTGAACCATCTCTCTAGCTTCCATATATAAATACTTAGTCTCTAGCTGGTGATACTGTTTGGAAAAGTGATGAAGTTGTTAGAAGGTGGAGTATTAATGGAGAGAGTAAGCCACTGAAGACACACTCTGAAACTTTATAGCCTGACACCACTTCCTATTCTCTTTCTGCTTCCAAATTCTCAATGCAATATGATGGAATACTCCAATGCCATGCCTCTCAACTGTGATGAAATGTAACCCCTCTGGAACTGTGAGCTAAAATAATCTCTTTTTCCCCCAAGTTATTCTTAAAACTTTTTTTTTTTTTTTTTTAAAAAAACTTTATTTATTTATTATTTATTCATTTATTTGCCTTGGTGTTTGCCTGGAACTGGAACTACAGACAGTTGTTAGCTGCCATGTGGGTGCTGGGAATCGAACCCGGGTCCTCTGGAAGAGCAGACGGTGCTCTTAACCGCTGAGCCATCTCTCCAGCCCCTTTTTTAAAACTTTTTTTTTTTTTTTTTTTTAAACTTTATTTATTTATTATTTATTCATTTATTTGCCTTGGCCCCCAAGTTATTCTTGTCTGAGTATTTAATAAAAGCAACAGAAATGGAACTAGACAGAAGTTATAACCAGAACACCAAATTTCTTCCTCCCTCCCCCCTTGATATTTTTACTTACTTGTGTGTGTGTGTGTGTATGTGTGTGCGTACATGTGTGGTGTTGTGAGGCTTGAACACATATGTCAGTGTGTGTGTATGTGTGTGCACGCCAGAGGTCAACTTCAGATGTCTTTCCCTGACTGTTGTCCACATTCATTTTTGAGCAGGATCTCTCACTGGCCTGGAACTTGCTTAGTAAAATAGGCTAGTTGGTCAGCAAGTACCAGCAAACTCCCTTTCTATGCTTTCTGGGCATTGAGATTGCAAACCTGGCTTTTTAAATTGTTATGTGGGTGGTGGGGATAGAACTCATGTGCTCACATTTGTACAGGAAGCATTTCACTGATTGGGTAATCATCTGGGCCCCCAACATTATTCTAAATAGTTTGTATTTGATATTTTACCTTATGTAGATGCCTTTGCTTTATTTAAAAATTATCAAGAGAGGGAAAGCTTTGAGTATGGGGCATCTCTGCTTATCTTGCTCATCTTTCTTCCCCTAAACCAAATCCCATCTTTAGAGGAGACAGAAAATAGTTATTGAACCAGAAGCTGAACTTCTGTGGGAGGCAAATGAATAAAATCAGCTGCGCTGCTAGGGAGCTCCCCTAGGAACTGTACCCTCTTTGCTCAGCTCTCTTCTATTAAATGTAAGCTACTTCCCCAAGGGGCTTGTGGGAAAGAAAGCCCTCAGGCCTTGGCCACAGATGAAGCACACATTTCCTTGGAGATCTGTGACTCTGCTCATTTCTACTCTAGTCTGGCATCATAGGCTGTGGCTGTTGGGTGAGGAGATGCCAGAACATTGTAGGGATGGCTGGATGGAAGCCTGGGGCTTCCTTCTAAATCATCTCAGCCAATCAAGCGCTTAATGTTCTCTGTTTCTCAAGAACGTTGCACCTCAGTGCTGCCCATGTATCTTTCAAGTTTTATCTTCAATGTCTTATAAATCATCCATTAAATACCTCCCAACTAATACACACAGCTGTTGTTTGCAGCCAGAGCTGGAAAGTGCACAAATCAGTTTTACTGCAAATCAGTCTTGCCCAGTAGGCTCTAAAATAATAATAATAATAATAATAATAATAATAATAATAATAATAATAATAAGAGAGAAACAAGAGACAGGAAGTTATCTCTGAGCAACCCATCACAGCCCAGCACTGGCCTGGAGATGCCCAATAAGGAGTGATTAGAGCTACCTGAGCCAGCACCCAAGCTCCAGGATCCCTTCCTAATGTAAATGGCAGGAATGATGACTTCAAAGTGTACTGGTCCATGGAGCAACATGCAGCTACACATTCATTGCCTGAATATTGTTTGTGCCAAGGCAAGGAAGAAGTATTTGTGCTGGTTTTGGAGAAGGCTATTGGACATGCACTGCAGCTACAGATACCTTCTCTGCACACCTGCACATTCAGTTACATTACTGATGTGGGAACCATCTAATACTATATTGCTTCAAGTGGAGTGGTTCACATGAAAATACAGTATCACAACAAAGTAGGTACCCAATATAGAAAATGAGAGAAATCTCAATCTTCTTTCATCAAAACCAAGCTAGACCTGTGATATGAACCCGTGCAAGCTTTAGGAGACAGAAGGCTTGTATTTCTGCTGCACCGTACATTATGAGACACTCCCTATCTTCCAGTGGATTATATTAGCTGGTCTATGGATTGGCAACAATGTCTCTTTTCTTTTTTATTATTATTACTTGGTGATTTTACATCATGCACGTAATCAAACTCAGTTATCAGTTTTTTTCAGTTTCCTAAACCACTCTTATGAGGCTTTTACAAAAAAGCCTGCCCTAGGGTGCAGTCCGAGCCCACTTTCCCAGCGGGGCTTCTAATCCCTGGTCTCACACTTCTTAGCTAACACTTGTCCAGGGTGCCACGTGAGGTCTCTGAGCCTTCCCCAGGGTCTCCTGCACTGGGGGACAGGGCCATGGTGACCTACTTGTGGGCAATAACGAAGTGTTCGGGCGGACCGGCTAGTGCTGGGCTCTGGATGAATCCAAGTGCACCCTGCTTAGAACACGGGTTGTGCTGATGCTCCAGCCTTTGCTAACAATACGTAAGGTCTGATATAGTAGGTAACGAGACAGCCTGGGATTGCTCCTATCCACATAAGAGTGGGGATACGGGATGAAGATTTCTCATGCAGGTCTTCCTGACCAAAGTAAACCCGAAGCTTGCAACAATGTTCCTTTTCTATTCAGGTAGGAACCAAATGGTTCTCATCTAACTGGTGTTGGATTTATCAATGTTTTTAAATAAAAGAGGATGGCCAAGTGAAACAGTGAACACATTGAAATTAAATCTGGGTTCTAGCCAGATCCCAGTGTGGACTGGCTGTGTGATCACCTACCTGAGCCTTCATTTAAACAGCTCTACAATGAAAGGCGGTGAAGAGGGCTCAGTGGGTAATGTGCCTGCTGTGCAAGCATGAGGACCGGAGTTTGGCTCTATAGTACCCACATAAAACAAACAAACAAACAAACAAACACAGCATCCTGAACTCATAACTTCAGCAGTGGGAGGAAGGGTAGAATCAAGTAGATCCCCAGGCTTGCTAGCCTTCCTGTCTGGCCAAACTGGTGACCTCTATGTTTGCTGAGAGACCTTGTCTCAAAAGTAAATAAGTACATAAGTAATTAAGTAAATAAACAAGGTGGAGAAGTCGATGATGTCATCCTCTGATCTTCATATATACCCACATAGGTGAGCACATGCATATGCACACATACATAGGCCATATACAACACACACACACATATATACATACATACACACACACACACACACACACACACACACACATTCCAGGTCATTTGACATGATTAGAAATTCAAAGAAGGTGTTTGCCTCTGGAATTCTTTCTACCAAATGGAAGTCTGTGTAAGCTCAGTGCAGATAACAACCACAATTGTTGCTTCGTTTAGTGCTGCTTGAGGGGTCAGAAGCTCTGTTTCTTTCCCTGTCTTCCCTTTAGTGATCCATCAGGGCTCCTCTGTTTGTTCCCTAAGATACCTCAGAGGACAATTTGTAAATCAATGGCTGAGAGAGAACCTAAATCCCCATCACCATGGCAATTGTTCAATGACAGTATAGGTAACGTGCACACACACACACACAGCAATAACAAGCTTGGATAAGATGCACAGAAAGGGACATCCACAGGGTGAGAGAGCAGGGGGTGTCCATATCATAGGATCCCACCAAGGACATGAGAGAGAGAGAGAGAGAGAGAGAGAGAGAGAGAGAGAGAGAGAGAGAGGAGAGCATATATGTAACATAGCATCTGTTCCAACATCATTTGAAGCATAAGATACTGTTTAACTATAGGTTAGGGTTAGGCAGTCCCATGCAGGCTGCCTAGCTTTTGATCCAGAGTCTGTGAGCTCCCATTAGCTCAGGTCAGCTGTCTCTGTGAGTTTCTCCATCATGAGAAACTCACATGATGGAGAAACTCCCCACAACCCCTTGCTCATACAATCACCTCTTCTCCTCCTCCTCCTCCTCATCATCATCATCAACTGAGAGCTCAGCCCAGTGCTTGGCTATAGATATCTGCATCTGCCTCCATCAGTTACTGGATGAAGGCTTTGTTTACAAATATGGTAGTCACCAATCTGATTACAGGAGAAGGCCAGTTCAGGCATCCTCTCTGCAACTACAAACAAAATGTCTTCCTATGGTATGCAATTAAAAAGTAGAGGAGTGTTGAGCATTCCTCGTTTATTATTTCATCTGGATAGAATGAACTCTCAAGCTCATTTTATTTGAACATAATTGAAGAAATCAAATATTGCTATAGAATGTCGATATGAGCATAGAAAGTTCTTACTTGTTGCTATTTGGAATTTTAAGAGACCTGGCTTCAGCAGAGGATGTTTCTGTTCCTGGATTTTGCGATTATGATGTGTCCAGTGGCCCTCAGATCACAAACAACTCCTCCAACAACCTCACCCCTATGACCAGAGTGCCCTCTGTTGAATTAAAGTATTATTTTCATTAAATTTCTTTGAAAAAACTCATGATGCACAGGAGATAAAGAAGAGTTATACTGTCATAAAACAGACTAGATTACCACATCATTCCACAGCCACTACCCCTACATTCAGGTTATAATCCCCAAACCACCAGGGAATGTTTGAAGCTAGAAATAGTACTAAACACATTGTTTACCTAAGACATACATTCTTATGATAAAGTTTAGTTTATAAATTAAACATTGAAAGCAATTAACCATGACTAACAATAAAATAGAACAATGTTAATAATACACAGTAATAAAAGTTATTTAAAACTTATGAATTTTTATTTCCAGCATTTCTATTTACAACCTTTGGATCCTAGTTGGCTACAGGTAATTGATGCCTTGGGTAGCGTGGCCATAGGTAAGTGAGACTGCAGCTCTGGAAAAGGATTCAGCAGAGTTTGGGTGAATCCATAAAATTACAAACAGTCCTAAAATCATATTCAGCCTGACAGAAGACAGAGCAATTACAGGAATTCAAGGAATTTTCAAGCTATTATTATACATGATCTGTTTGTATAGAGGAAGTGGAGGAGCTATTTGCCTAGAAGGGCTTACCTAATACTTTGGAAAACTGCCTTCTTTGAAATGTGTGTGTGTGTGTGTGTGTGTGTGTGAGTGTTGTTGTCCTAGGAAGAAAGCTATACAAAAGACTATATAGAAGATGGGACTTCCAAAGAAGTTGATTTTTTTATTTAAGAAGGATGTGCATTGACAGTGGCAAGCACAAAGATGTGTCTGCGCATGTCCATGAGAGACTGAACTTGTGAAGAATTCTCCAAAGAGACTTTAGCAGCATTCACAGAGCAGCTATCTACATGTCAAGCCCCAAGCTCATCATTGCTGTGTGTTTTGTGTGTAAGCATCCTCATTTCTAAATGCATGAAAAGCCACTAAAAGTAGAAGTGTCTCAGACACCTGTGAGGTTCTGTGTCTATTGACCTAGGAAAGCTGTTAAGGATGTTCAACCTGGGATGCATTTTGCATCTAAAGGGTGGAGGAAAAGATCCCATATTCACACAAAACACCAAAGGAGAGATTTGACAGTGAGAGCCCTGGAGAATGACATGATAGCTGGAATAGAAATTTGCCTTGCACCAGGAACAAAGCCCCAGCAATGTGGTTTCATAAAGATGCTGTGTGGTCCTTAGGGACTGAGGCTGTTTTGTGCTTTCTGCTCAGAATCTTTACAGCTAGAAGGGTGGTAATGGTCTGAGCCTCATGTTACAAGCATCACTATGGAAAGACACAGCCTTCCAGAAACCTTACTCTGCTCCTCTGTCTTCATCCCTAAGACCAGAATCTAGTCATGTGACCAAACTTAGCTTCCAGGAAAAGGGAGAACTGAAACCTATGGGTTTCCTGGCTATTACTACCTAATATTTACCTAGATGAAAGCTAGAATCCTGTTGTTGGTGAATGAAAGGAAAATTAAATATTGGTTGCATAAACAGTAGAGTCTGCCACATTTAGGAGGAAAATGGCCTTGGCATAATACACGGGAGATACTCAAAAGCTGTTCACTGGTGTGAACTGAAGTGAATTCTTAAGATTAATAGAGGGCTGGAGACAGAAATTAGCAGTTACAATGTCTGTCGTGTAAACATGATGACCAAAGTTGGGACTCTCAGAACCCATGTGTGCTATTACTTTTCTATTACTCTGATAAAACGTCATGAGCAAGGAAACTTAGAAAGTTTATTTTGGCATTTGGCTCCTGAGAGATAAGAGTCTTTGTTGGTCGAGTAGAGGAATGACACATGGAACAAGGAGTTGAGAGCTTACATCTCCAACCACAGGTAGAAGGAGAGAAGAAATGGTAAAGAGCACATGGTTTGGAAACCTTCAAATATGTTTCTATTGATATAATTTGTCCAGCAAGTCCACACCCACCCAAATAGCCCCAAACTAGTCAAACATCTGAAGCCTTAGGAGAGGTTTCTGTTCAGGCCACCGCACCATGTAAAAGCTACATGAAGTACTGTGTGTTTCTAAAATACCAGTGCAAATGCCTCAAGCTTGTGGACTAGCTATCCTGATGTACACAGGGTCAGGAAAACAAGAGGCCCTGCCTCAAAGAACATGGAAGGACCAACACCTGAGGCTGCTATTGAACCTGCACTGTGGCATAATTGTATTCTCTCTCTCTCTCTCTCTCTCTCTCTCTCTCTCTCTCTCTCTCTCATACACATGCACACACATACATACACATGAAGTTAAAAAATAATAATGCAAAAGAAAATATTTAACAAGTAAGGAGGATAGGTTAATGATGCTATAAATTATGAGTCAAAGACCATCATTGTAGTAACTCATCAAGAAGTAACTTACACAGAATTCAAAGTTTCGTATCTAACTGCAGTATAACTGGCCAGGTTTATATCACACATTGTCCCACTGTTTCCTTGCCTTTGCCTACAGCTCCATAACCTCATGTGCAGATGCATGGCAGCTTCCTTCTCCTTGACTGGAATCTCCTTCCTTTTAACCTGCCTTATGCCCGCCCTCCCTCCGTCCCTCCTTCCCTTTCTTCCTTCTCTTCTTCATCCCTCCTTTCAAAGCTGTCCATATAGGAGTCAGGATTGGTGTGTTTGTGTAGCTTCCGAGTTGCTCATCAGGTGATGAAATCTCAATGAACTCAAAAGTCAGCAAGCCATATTCTTGGATGGTCACTGTGGACACTGGGCCAAGTGGAGTAGAAATGGACATTGTATCTGTGAAGCAGAAGGTGGGGAGTGCAACCCAAGGCCAACTAGCAAGCATCTGGGTAGCCCTGCTTCTCCCCTCCCCCAGGGCCTCAGTTTTCAGTGTTTGAATTAGAGATATCTCAGGTCCCTTTCAGCAAAAGATGCCTTCTGTTGTTGAATTACTAGTGTATATGGCCCATGCAAAGGGACTTGGCCAAATCAAACTAGCTATTCTGCTCAGTCTACCCAATCCCCAAGTCCATTATTTCTCCAACTCTGCATCTAGCTTCTTGAAACACTTCTTTAGCCAACCCCTGTGAGATTACAAAGCTATGTCCACTCACGCCCTCCAAACTGCGCCCACCAATCCAGATCCCACCAGGCTGTGTTTTCACGTTCCTTTGCTTGCAAGTGCTGCCACCTCCTGGATATTCTGTCTTTGGCCATTCTAGCTGGAGACTCAGCCTTGTGTTCCCTGGGATCAGTGATACATCACAGAAAATGCCTTTGTTTGTTATTTACACTGTCGTCCCCAGGACCCAATCTGTTACCCTGAATCCTCTTTCTGATGTAATTGAGATTTTTTTAAAGTTAGATGCATGAGAGCCCCCATGTGTAATCATTCACCCTACGTGCCCAGCTCCAGGCTCTGGGCCAAGGCTCCACAAAGATAATAAATACCAGACACTAAAACTAACGCGTCAGGCTAGAGCTCTGGGATGAGTGCTCTGGGAACCAGAGGAGCCTGAAGTTTTGAGCCTAGCGGGTCTGTTCACAGCTCTTTCCGAAGTGGAAGTTGGGGGACCTTCAGTTCCTTAATCCTGCTTGTAAGCCACTCGGAAGCCACAGAGAGCTGTGGGTGGTAGGTCCATACAACCCACATCATCTCAATCCGCCTCATCCCCATCTCCAACCACCCAGGAGGCCTGTGTATTGAAGGGGTATGGTTTCTATAAGATAATAGTCATAGACATATTAAAATTCTCAGAAAGCTACAACTGAGTAGAATGGTAGAAATCTTCCAAGTTCATTGGCTGCAGATGAAAATAAAAACTGCCCTGCAAGCCATTTTTTTTTTTCAAGATCAATCAGCCAGCATTTGATTGAGCTTGGAACAAGATCTGGGTCTCCCTCCCCACATTCACCTTCAGTACCCAATGGTACCTTCCAGCAAAGACAGTGAGAAGCAAAGGAACCTGAAAACACAGTAGAAGAGTGTGCATGACAACTGAATAAGGAAACCTAATAGTTAATTTTACTAAGCAAAGTGTTGTTCACTGAATTGAGTTTCTTCCACATGTAAAGCATACATACAACCCTATATACAAAGCTCTTGGGTATACTAATGAAAATAACATATGCAAAGCCCATAGAATAATACCCTTCACCCAGCAAAGTGCTGACTGTTATTTATCTATCACTAGATTTTGTTTTTCATAATACTAATAAGCCTGTTTATGCATTTAGTCAAAAATAATAGGCCAGTAGTTCAAAGTCATTCATTATTTAAAAAAAAAATTACAGGCTCTTGTCATTCAATAAGAAATAAGGCAGAAGTTACAAGGATCTACAATATAACAGTTACCTAGATGATTCCAGATCTTTCCAGCTAATGCTTAGCTATATGGACACCTCAGGTACCAGTTTTCTGTCAAAGATTACAGCTTATAAACTTGAATGCTAAGAGTAGAATCTATATTCATTCTTCATTGGCCCATAACCAAATTATGGGATACAGAAAAATAAACTGATTTATGAAGAATTATATAGCTATTTGCCAGGTACTATTTCAAATATTTCTCAATTAACCACCAAGCTCAACCCAATGGGAAAGCAACAAAGAGTGTCCACCAGTTAATAAAATGTTGACTGCACATATGTACCTCCTCAGGCACATGCACTCCATCTTTCCCCTGTCACTGTGAAGGAGCCTCCTAGGATTTCCACAGTCCTCTGTTATTATCCTTAGACCATCCCTTCCTTACCTATTCAAAGTCATGATTTTTTAGGAAGTTCTCCCTTTAGTATCTGGGGTTACAAAAAGCAGAGAGAGAGAAAGAGAGAGAGAGAGAGAGAGAGAGAGAGAGAGAGAGAGAGAGAGAGAGAGAGAGACTTTCCTATCACTGAAACTGAAACTTACACATGGACATGAGGCTCCCCTGACTCCAGCTATCCCTAAATCACCCTTCATTTCTCTCCTTTGATTAGAAATCACTGAAAGAATTCTCTGTATTCATGGCCCCCAGTTTGTTTGTTTTTTTCCCAGCACTCTACTCAGTGTCTTACCCCCAGCATACCCTCAGAGCTGCCTTCAGGGCCTGCCAAGCTCTATTGCTTCAAAGTTCAGCCTTCATCTAACCATATGCATAACCAGCAGTGGCTACAATGAGCACCCTTGGCTTCCAGGACACCACATGATGCACATGCGTTTCCCTGGGCCACTCAGATGCTTCTGACACCCCCCATTCAAACTTGTGAGCTCCAACGTCTGCATCAGCTGTACATGTTGATGTCTGAACACATTCTGTAACATCTTCCATCAGCCAGAGTATGTAAGCACATAGTTACCAGGGCCCTCTCTCAGACCTCAGGTTCATTTATCCAACAGCTTCAATATTCACCTTTATCATGTTCAAAAGATAAACTTAAATTTGTCCATTCGACCCCCACAGATGAGACATTACTGACTCTAACTACCTTGAAACACTTCTCACCTTACTCAGCAGAAAGCAGAGTCCTTGGGACAGACTTTTAAAAAATCTGCTTGAATTATTTAGTGAACTGAATAATAATACCATCTTCATGGCCAATATTTTCTATATATTAACAATTAAAGGCATGAGTTTCTAACGATTAAGTACTGTTTATAGTATCCTTAAAAAATATACACCATATGCAGGGATAAGTGTAACAGAATATCTATTAAACATATATTATATTTTATAAAATATTGTTGATAAAACTAAAGAATGTATAAATAGTTGGGCTTGGTGATCTAAGCTTTCAATCCCCAACTCCTCTCTCTCTCTCTCTCTCTCTCTCTCTCTCTCTCTCTCTCTCTCTCTCTCTCTCTCTGTGTGTGTGTGTGTGTGTGTGGCATGTGAATTGTTGTTTTTGCTTTGAGACAAGATCTCATATAATCTAGGCTAGCCTCAAACTTACAACATATCCAATCAGGATCTTGAATTTCTGGTCTTCTTGCCAACATTTCCACTAAATGATAGAGTCACCCACCAACTCCCCCTAACCACTACCACATGGAGGACCCTGTGCCAAACAGTATTTAGATGTTCTCATGCAGAAAAGGAAAAGAAAACCTCTATTTTAAGCTATAAAATGCATTTGCTGCTGCAGAGATTATTATTTGCATCAGTAACTAGTACAATTGGCCAATAGTTTCCTCCTTAAGCAGTCTTTAATGAGAGCTGTGCATGATTCCTCTTCTCTTGCATCTTCTCAGTCATTTCTTCATTGGTTGTATGTGCCCTGTTCTCCTTTCCTACTTGGTGAGACTTGGTTTCCTGTTTCAGAATTGTTTTCTCAGTAAGTAAACCATGCAGGGGTAGATGTCCACATGAGCGATTGTGCCATCAGCCATTTCTATATGTGCCTGTTCGCTATGGATAACATCTTTCATTCTGTGAACTCAGACTACTTCATTGACCTTAGTAGTGTCCTGGGACAACCCAAATGTCAGCACCTTTCAGATGGGCATAGATCAAACTTTACACTTCTGTCTCAACTCTTTGGAAAGAGGGGAAGGCACGATCTTCCTCCAAATGCGAGAAGGTACATTGGAATGCAGTTTACGATTCTTGCTTTGGTCAGAAGTCACAAAGGGATTAAACTTCATTTTGGTGACTGCTGCTTTGATGATAGCCAAAAAAGAGAAGGGGACAATAAATATTTTTGAATGAATAGATGTCGTTGAAGGACAAGGGATAAAGTGTGCTCTCTATATAATCTGACATTGCACCAGGTACTTGTGTGTGCTGCACTGCATACCAATAATACAGTACCAGCTGATGCTTGCACCTGCTAGTTCAATTAGCAATTTCATAAATTAGGCTGTTTGGTGAAAAAAAATAATCATGCATGAGTATAATTAAAACTTTGTGCCTCAATGACAATTGCTGCTAGTACATTAAAGTTCAGCCTAACATTGAGTTTCAGAATGAGAACAAAATGAAATAATGATAATTCTTTCCTACTTTCACTATTCATAAATACTGTTGACATAAAACAAAGTAGAACTCCTATTTAAAGCCACAAAATTAGTAATCTGATAGAAATGTTTACATGGTTTACTGGCATTTGAGATGGAAGTTTTATAGGCTCAATTACCCAGCAGATACATTGTATTGAGATCCATAAATTTTATAGGAACCCCACCTCCATCTCAACACAGCCTAGCTTAGCATTTACCTTGATTTTTTTATGCCACCAAGTGATGCATTAAGACTCTAGAATACAAAAATCAATAAGGGTGATTTTACTGTCCCTTTGTCCCATTTGACAAAAGCTCGCCTATTCTCAAATAATAATTGCATTGGTACCAGTCTTTGCTAAAATCAAGATTGCATTAAATAAGGTCCTCTAAGGTGAATGGATTCCAGAGTAACTTTCTCACACTCCAAAACAAGATTCCTTATGAATAAGGGATCAATGAGGAAAGATGAATGTCTGAGACCACACTCTTATCTTCTCTAGACAAAAATGCCCAAGTCAGAGGTGCTGAGAAACCACCTTTTATTTTGTTTGAGTAAGTTTGTTGAAACCATGTCAGTCTTGTAATACAAAAAGCAATAGCCATTTTGATGCTAGAAAGATTCATAATTCATCCTACTTTCTCTCTGTACACACATATTCAGTCTCTATATATTTATTTTAATATATTAAATACATAAATATTATTTTTAATAAACATTATTTTCTTTAGATGTTTGAGTATTTTGCCTCCATGAATATCTGTGTACCACATGCATGCATAGTGCCCACTATGAATAGAAGAGAACATTGAATCTCCTAGAACAGAAGTTACATACAGATGGTTGTGAGCTGCTATGTGGATGCTAAAATTAAACATGGGTCCTCTTAAAGAGCAACTAGTGCCCTTAACCCCTGAGTCATTACATGAGCAAATTTTGAGGTCATGGATAATAAATAGTTCATGATTTTAATATTCTCCAGTACATAGTATTAAATAAGGTAAATGTTTAGGGTGTGTGTGTGTGTGTGTGTGTGTGTGTGTGTGTGTGTGTGTGTGTGGCATATGTATTATTCACTCATGTTATTCAAATGATTGTTGCCTAATGTGCACAACTCAGGAGAGTTTTCCAGTTTGCTGGTTGTGCTTTGATGCACATTATTCCTAATTATCTGTGTGTCTGACTAAGATCTTTGGATTCTATGAGAGATGTCAGGGCATGAAAATATTCTCAGGATTGATCATGGGGATATAAAGAAGACATAGATGCCTCAGTACTTGCATAGAATACAGGCCACTTAAGCAAACTAGTCTTATGACAGAAACAAAACTCTACCTCAGTAAGACTAGCCTTAAAAAGAAGAGAACAGTCAGAAGTTATAGCTCATGACTCCCTGATCATCTTGTTTAATATATAGTCTTGGTGTCACTCAAGTCTTAACAGAACATGTAGGGTCCACAGAACTCAGCATCTTAGAGGTGTTGTTTTTTTCTCTTTGCCTATGGGAACCTTAGAGCCTCCACAAGAAGTTCTGGGGCCTCAAAAGAAGACTTACTTACTCATCCCACCTGGAGATAGTCAAGTCACACATAGGTGCCCTTGTCAACAGTGTAAATAAAGCACATACAAACTCCTTCATGCTGGTTGTTCCACCATCCTGCTGTAGGTGCTTCAACCACCGTTGAGTCAAAAGATGAGAGAGGCCTCTCCTCTAAGCTATTCCTGGGGTACATGTCCCTTATACTGAAATGTGCAATGTACCCCCTCTACTAGTGATCCTTTCCAATCTCTGCCCTCTCACTGCTAGCTTCTGCCTGCCTGATCATTCTACTTCTCCCTAGGATATGTGAGCCTCCTTCATTTCCATCCCTAGGAAAAAAAGCTGCCCCCCCCAGGTATCCCCTCTTTCTGTTCTGTGCCTCTTTCCCTCTGCCCTGCCTACAACAATTTCACTTTTCTTTGTTCCACCAGCTTCATGGCTACAGTTGAATTTTGTTTTTTGCTTATTTACTATAAACACTCAATAAATCCTCAGTGTTTCAAATAAAGACCAGCTGCTAAACACCCTTTACAGCCAGACTCTCCTCACAGCGCTGGATCTCTGGGGAGAATGGAGTGCTTGTTCGTCTCCATCACTCTCCTTGGCACCTGTCACCTCTCTGTTTCATCACCATGGCTTCTATTAGATTTCAGCACCTGAGAAGTCTCCCTGCTGATCCTTCTGTAAATTAAGGGGACAGCTTTTAAAAAGAGACCTTTAACCTAGAATTCTAGCATCCTCCAAAGGAAGCTTTACTTTGGTTTAATGAAGTGCTGTTGCCCCAAGCAGGAACATGCACATACACACGGACACACTATGAGAAACCAGGTGCCTAACAGGAAGCTAAGGTCTCCCTGGGTTCTGAAATGAGGAGGACCCTTTCTCATCCCTGGCATTCACAGACCATGGATATCTTCTGCTCTGTGACAGCAAGAAGGGATCATAATAAAAAGCTGCCCTGGATGTTGGCAGAAGTATTTCTCCTGTCCAATGCCTCCATTTCCAAAAATTGTGTTAGGAGGAAAATAAGTCATATTTGGAGCTTTTAAAATGCCATTCATATGTTTTTAGTAAATACACATTCAAACCTTAACCTTTTACACATACATATGTATAAAATATGTACATCTTTGTATATATACATATAAAACTTATATAAGCTTTTATAAACATATGTATATAATTTTATTTTATGCATGTGTGTGATTAAGTATATATGTGTGCACCACACATATACAGGAGCCCTTGAAGGTCAAAAAAGGGCATTGAAATGCCTGAAACTGAAGTTACATGAGGTTGTGAGCAGTACGATGTGAGTGCTCAAAACAGAATTAGAGTCTTCTGCAAGAGCAGTAAGCATTCTTAACCACCACCTCAACTCTCCAGCCCCTGACCATGAGTTTCTTATTCAGAAAACTAGACAGTAGTAATAGCATTATAAGGGCCACACTCCAATTCCACACATTGTTTTTTTTTGGGGGGGGGGAGATAGCATTGTTACAGTCCTGGAGAACAAATCCATAACCTTATAGATGACTATCCCACCACTAAGCATCACTACCAGCCACAATTCATGACAGTTGCAAGAATAGACTCCAGTCCTGGAAGGATCTCAAATCTCTATCCAAGTTACTATTTGAGGTCAAACATGCCTGCAGTCAGGCCTACCCCAGTCTACTACAAATAAATCTCCTCCCTACTTTAGCTGTTGTGGAACAAGGCGACACTGACCGCTGGTGTCAGCAATGGCTCAATTCAAGCAAAACTGATTTATGAGCAACCATGTGCATAAAGAAGAGAATAAACTGAGAATGGTTATTTGCGTTACAAAAGGAATGTCTCCACGGAATAAAATGATCTACCATAGAATTCTTTCAACCAACAAGCACTTCCATTACATGAAAATATGATCCTATTTACCAAAATTCAAATTTTTTAGACAACCTTTTAGGAGCATGTCATTACACAAGGAAATACAGGGATGTCCAAATAACACCCAAGCAGTATCCACTGGCTGAGTTCAATAGCAGAACCAAAGTGAATTTTCTTTTGGGCTGGTAAAAATGCCCCCAAATATATTTCAATGGTATTAAACTGATCTGAATTGATGGTTTTTGAAGAATAAAAAAAAACCTCACATATATATAAACAGCTGGAATAAACTTTTACATTATTTGTTGCATCTGGGAGCAGAAGGCATGTACTCATGAGACACAGGTAACCTTGAGGGCCACGCATGGAGACAAGAGCTGGCCCTGTCTGTCATTTGAAGCTGAACGTCCATCCCAAATAGTACTTTGGTGTCCTTCTTTCTCCCGCTCTCTTTATAGAGCATACTTTGTCTGAGCAAGGGCAGTCCCAGAAGGTCAGGATGGGTAGATGTGTGCCTTTCACCAGAACACATGGAGTAGTGTGGATGTTATCACACAGAAGCTCCTCCATATTCTCACTCTGAGTGAAGGGTCGACAGTGGTCTGCCAACCAAGGGGGACACACTTGGGGTAAACATCAGGCTTTGGACTCTTTGAAGGCCTGGAGCTCTGCTTCTGTGCTTGTGAGATCTCAGAATACATGAAGTCTAGAACAGACACCTGAAATCACAAATCACTTTCCGTTTCTCCTACTACTCAAGTCACAAAGCCAATCTCCCTGATAGTATCTCTATGGTCCCAGCATCCACTGGACTGAAAGACTGTGTATCTACATGGACCACCTGTGCACCTCTTGGTGTGGGGGCTGATGATGCATCTTACCCTGGCCTCTCCTGCTGACTGCGCAGCATCTAGCCAGGCATTGGTGAAACCTAATATTTAATTGTATTTTACCCAGCTTCCCTCTGCTGGCACAGCCACTTCTTCACAGTCTTGGGCCAGAAGAAATCTTTTCATTATAGCTCACAGCTGTGATCCTCGGGTTAAAAGAAATTACTCATGAAAGGGCAGCCTGGGGTAGAAAGCACAGCATCAGAAAAACCCCAGGCTTCCAAGGGAGAAAGAACTTCAAGGATTTATTGACATGGGGGAGATCACAGTTCTGGCTTCAGGCCCAGCTACTGACATTTGCAATAGATTTAGGCACCACAGTTTGGCTTAGAATTATTTTTAATTCAAACTAAGGGGTCTGAGTAGGGGGTTTTGATCTGAAGGGGGGGTTGATCTGCTTAGGGTGGTGTTACTGATGCCATGTACAAAATAAGACAGGTAATAAGAATGGTTTTCTCTCCCCTCTTCCCTACCCAGCTCCTCCATCATCACCCCCCACCATGCTTCCTTATCTCTTCTTTCAAACTCATTCTGGCTTCATTTGTCACTCTTGCCCCTGCTCCTCCTGCCCAAACACAGATTCTTGAGGGTGGACAGAGATGGGAAGAGCAGGGTCACTCACAGCTACGCTCTCCAGGGGACCAGGGACTGTGTTCAACTCAGACCCTAAACCACCCACCAGTCTCAGATGCTCTGGCTATCTGAGTGTACTGTTACTGTGTACCTGAGTCACGAGGGACAAAGGGAACCATATAGCATTACATGTAAGATGCTTCCTGGTATGTCTAAGGTCTTCCTTATAGTTAGTTACCTATATCTATGGCTATACTGCCAGTCTGGGTCTCAACAGCAGACATCAATGAGGATGTGCAGGTTTGCATTTTACTGAGGAGGCTGTTGTCTTATGTAGGAAATATTCTCAGCTCCAAAGGCTACTGGGGGAAGAACCAAGCATGGTATGGTGTCTGCTTCTATTTGGTATAGAAATATTTTATTTCATAGTCTTATATTCTCTTTGTAGCAGAGGACAACCCTGAACTTCTGGTCCTCCTGATTCTGCCTCCCAAGTGATGACATTACCAGCATGCACTGCCCTGCAAGGTTTGTTAAAGATTAAACACAGAGCTTCTTGCATACTAGCCAAGTACTCTTATCAACTGAGCCATATCACCCGCTTAAAGCTAGAAGTTATATTAAGGACAATTCATGTACCATAGCCTCTCCTCCCTCCCCTGCTTTTCCAGGTAAGGATGCAAAAGCTCCTAAAGTATCAGTGGCTTTACCAAAGTCATACACTGATGTCAAGGTAAGGGTTGGTCATATATTAAGTGTACAATGCTGCTTACACCAGAGCATAGATCATACTTTATTTTTCTATTTCATGTGGAATGATGTATGGGTTTACAGTCTTGATCAGAAATTTCAAAATAACATTAATTGAATACTGTTAAGAAAGCATTGGGCACATGCAGGTACAAATTTGCCGCTCTGCACTGGGAGGTTTATATCTCATTGCCACTTTTAAATAGGTCAAGTTCAAAGACATTTAGTGATTTGCTCAAGACCTCAAAGCCAATAGGTAGAAAGGTTGGATTAAATTTCAGTTCAGTGAAGGAGTTAATGAGAGGAAAAGCAAGTATCCCAAGAGAGCAAGCTTCCTCCTTCTGTGACCTTTATTAGGCCACCAGCAGAAGGTGTGGCCCATGTTAAAGGCAAATTTTACCACCTCAAAGATCTAGATTAGAAGTTGGTCTTTCTGACCTTGGACTGGCACCTTGGATCCCACTCCTTCCAGAGGAACACCTGACCCAGTCTTGATGTGGGGTGAGGAAAGTGGATCTGCCTGGAGTGGATGCTGAACTAAGCCACCTTGGGACCTTGGGACCTCCTGTCCTTGCTGGGGAGGAGATAAAGAGATGTGGAGAAGAGAGAGTGGCTGGAAGGGGTGGGGGGGGGAAGGAAGCTTGAACAATGATATACACGGATAAAAAGTACAACTTTATTCATAATAAAAAAAAGAAGTTGGTCTTTTCACTTCAAATAATTTAATTTTTAAAAATCCTTCACAGGTGGACCGAGCCATATGGGTGTTACTTATTTCCAGAAAAAGTGAAGCTGACAACCAAAACAACCATCATACAGACCACCCTTGTCAGATTGTCATACAATCATGTCCCCTGTATCATCAAATAAAAACAATAACCTGTGTTTTTGTTATGGCTCTTTTTTGTTATGGTGTGATGGCTCTTCTTGGTTACCAACATGAGGAATTAATTAAAATCAATATGACTGGGTACATCTGTGAGGATATTTTTCTTAATTAAATCATTTAAAATGGGAAGACCCACTTGTAATCTGGATCTTTGAGGTGGTAAAAACCACCTTTAACCTGGGCCACATCTTCTGCTGGCAGCCTCTATAAAGGGTATGTATGGAAGAAGGAAGCTTTTGCTCTTGCCTGCTTGCCCCTCCCTTGCTAGTAAGTCCATTTCTTTACCGGCATTGAAGAGTCTACTTCTTTGGGATTAAAGCATATACAAAAGACCAGCTGAAACATCCAGCTTTGTGGACTGAACAACTGTGGATTCCTGAACCTTCTATTGGTAGACAGTCATTATTAGAGTAGCTAGACCACAGCCTTAACAAATCTATTTTATTCTAATAAATCATAAATAAAGTCATTCTAAGAAATTTAATAGTCATTCTAATAAATCCTTTTTCATTCTATAACCAAAACTTCTAGGCCAGCAGTACTTAAGGCCTACTTGTTGGGGATCCTGGTATATTCTTGATATCAGCTGAGACATCCAGCCTTGGAGACAAAACCACTACAGGATGCTTGGAACTTATGTTTGCTGGATAAGTTGAATCATAGGCTGTAAGCTGTGTGTGTATGCATATATATATACATATATATATGTGTGTGTGCATGAATACATATATACATACATATATACATATATAGAGAGAAAGATTCTTTCTATAACCTCTGTTCCTCTAGAGAGCCCTAATACAAGATTTAATATTCATTTTGATTCACTATTTTCTCTAGCAGAGGCAAATCTAAAGGATTCCATTTAGTCTTTTCAACCAAAACAGCCCATGCTCCACAGGTCAGGGTACCAATGTGAAAATTCTGCCAATGTCTAAGCATTCTATCTCAATTATACATTCTGGGTCTAGAAAAAATAACCACAGAGTGAGTTTTGGCACCCACTGGACCTACTATGAGTCATACTACAGCCAGCACTCCATTAATCACTAGACCTCAAGAAGACTTTAATTGGATGGTCACAGTGTCTCTTGGGATCTCCCAGAATGAGCATCAATTCAGAACCAGTATCCAATAGACTCCAGAAAGATTGACCGTTTCCTTTCCCTCAGTGTACAGTTACCCTTGTTAAAGGCTGAAGATCCCTCTGGGGAAGGATTGGAGTAAGAATAAAAGTAAAACTCTCAGGTATCTTATCAAGGTTTCTTCTTCAGGAGAACCTGGTTGTCCCTTCTTTCAAGAAGTTCTTGATCTGCAAACTAGATCATGTCTGGATATTGGGGGATGCACACACATATATTAGATATCAGTTCATGAACCAAGATTCCATTTGTCATGATCCAGTGTGTACTTTCTTTTATTTGTTTGAGAATTTAACTTTTTTATGCAGATTAAAAAAAATCACAGTGACTTCTTATCTATTCCATGCCTGGAAACCCCATGATAACAACCCCTACCCTAACCCTAACCCCTACCAATCATGCCACCATAAATTTGCATTGCCTCTGCTGACCATCACAGGTTAGGCTACTATGGATATTGCTTTGTCTGTGCCAGGATAACTTGGATCACCTTGCCTTTGATGATTCAGTACTGCCACTTGGTCCCTGCTTCTTCAGGGTCAAATTGAACACATTTCACTGAATTAATCCAATTGTGAAGCAGCATCTACACCCCTGAGATCTGGTACCAAAAAGAAAGCTAACAACAAAGTTCTTACAATGTGCCACACCCCTCTCCGATTTGGTGTCTTATAAGATTAGGAAAGAGCATGTCTTCTTGGCCTTCTCCTTTTGGAGGATTAGGTTTTGCTTGGGTATCTAGCATTACAGTTTCCCTCAGCCTTAAAATACCTTCATCAACACTAAGCCAAAGGATATCAAACATCTCTAGCTTCTTTTCAGTAGGCCATATTTTGACAAATGCTTTATCCATCCATTCAAACAAACTTTTGACACCTTTCTAAACTATGCAGCCTTCCATATTAAACCTAGAATCTCCACTTAATAGGACCATATCAATAACCTGGTTTATATGAGAGCCCATCTAAAAAATAAGGGATCAAATAACTTCTAGAACTGAGGATATGCCTTAGCTAGGTTTTCTACTGCTATGAAGAGATACCTTGACCATAGCAACTCTTATAAAGAAAAACATTGAATTATGGCTAAATTACAGTCCATAGGTTTGGTTCATTATTCTCATGGTAGAAAGTATAGTGGCATTATTAGATGGTTAGGCCTGGCATGGGGATGGCTTTCCTCTTTGTAAGCTTTCCAGTACTGCATCTGGATTGATGGACTCAGCGCCCTCCTGGGGAAGGACATGTCCAATGAGCAAACCAAGAGTGATCTAGACACCCTGCTGAGCATGGAGCTGAAGCTGTGGCTTCTGGACTTGGAGAACATCCAGATCCCTGAGGCACCACCATCGGTCCCCAAGAAGCCCAGCAGCTATGACTTCGTCTATCACTACGGATGAGCGGGAAGGGCCCCAGGAGAGACACTGGCAGCCTGTGCCTCGCCCTCTACTTGTACAGACTGTAGTGACCGTGGTGACTACTCCTCAAACCTGATGGGACCCAGCACTTTTCTTGGTCCTCATTCACTAGGAGTCATGAAGTCAGGGCATGCCGCCCTCCCTCCTCAGCACCACAGAGCCTAGGGTCAGGCCTGGAGGAGTAAACTCAGGCTGCTCTCACCTCTGCCCTGAGTTTGTATCTAGAAAAGCACTTGATGACAACCATCTCCTCCTGAGCCTACTCTGGTTTTCTGGAGAACCATGTGAGCTGGGAACGACCCAGGAGAGACTGCCCGTGGGGACTGGAGTACAAGGAATGGGGAGAGCCTTGGAGTGATATCTTCAGGTGGCTCAGGCCTGCTGATTTGGCTTAACAGGTCTCTGAGGGCTCATTCCAGCCTCAGCCTGTGCCAAGATGCTGCAGCCTTGGGGTTGGCCCTTACATCTGTTTCTGGAGGTATCCATCTCTCTTGACCACACAGGTATCAGGATACGTACCAATCTCTTCCCCACAGTCATCCTGGCCAGGCAGAGGGCTCCAGCCTGAGTCTTGCTCCCTTAGGCTCCAGGAACACTGCAGGGAGAATAAGATGGAGACCTCCCAGCTCTCCCCTCCATTTTCCTTGCTGGGGAATAATGGTCCCATGCCTTTGGTTACAGGCCCTTCTGTTTGCTTCCCTCTTGTTCCCAGATTTGGGGCAGATTGCCTTCCTGGCACTGTGGTTTCTGCCATTAACCATGATTTCAGGAAGCAGCTAGGGCCACAGCTGTGCCATGGCCTTCTGTGGTGCTGCAGCACTTGAAGTACACGCACAGCCTCTCTCTTTGGGTGCATGTTAACATAGTGGTATTCAGTACTGGTAGCCTGGCATGGTGGTACTACCCAATGAAGAGTGTATTTTTTTTTTTTTTATATTTTCTTTACTATAGGCCATACTTATACAGACATGTATATATATTTATATAAGATCATCCTATCCTAGGATAGAATGTTTAAGGGAAGATAAAATTGAGTGTAAAAATGTAATGCTCTCAGCCATGAGCTAAGAGTGTAACCAGAGATCAGCCAGGAGCTTCCTGTCAGTGACCGTGTTTTCAATAAATACTCTTTCATGTAAAAAAAAAAGGAAAGTATAGTGGCATTTAGGCAAACATGGTGCTAGAGAAGGAGCTAAGACTTTTATATTGGCAGGAAGGGAATTCTATGCTGGGTCTGGCTTGATCACCTGACATCTCAAAGCCAACCTTCATAGTGACACACTCCCATAGTGCCACACCTGTTCTAACAAGGCCCCATCCCTTAACAGTGTCTTTCCCTATTAGCCTATGGGAGCCATTTTCTTTCAAACCACCAGTCTAGGGAAGGAAGAGCCCAATTATGAGATGGATTTTAGATGACAGATGCTTCGCCTTCATTATCTCTTGTCATCTCACAATAATGTTTATGCAATAACTATTGCTATCAGTGTTTTGCTTATAAGGAAGCTAAAAATCCAAGACACTTACCAAATGGCACAAACTTAGTAGAGCACAATGCTGGAATCTAAACTGAATCTGCCTTTTAGTTAAAATATTCCTTCATAATGCTCTTTTATCTATATATTCAAAAATATTAATGCATTAAAATATAGCATTAAATATGATAAAATTGTTCTAATAGAATATATCTACTCATATGATAGACATATCATAAAGAAGTAATAAAATAATGAAGATATTATCAATGGAACTGAAGAAAAAAGAGACTAACATGTCAAATTTTCATCAATGACATTTAAACTAGCATATTAATGAGAAGTATAAACCCATCGACAAGACACTCAGTATACACCAGAGTCTGGGGTCCTTAACAATTTCCCTTTTCTTTTTTTCTTCCCTATGATCCTGTGTATGTTAACCAGGTCTCTGCCATACAGATTTCTGGTTCAATTTTTGCTTTTTATTTTGAGACATAGTCTCACTAGGTTGCCCAAGTGAGCCTTGAAGTCACTCCCTAGCCCAAGAAGATAATGAACTTGTGATCTTTCTACACAGCCTCTTATAGCCAGAATGACAGTTCAGTTCTGTATCACTAATCCCAGCTCAATAAGAGGATCATGACCTTAAGGATTCTAGGCAGGAAAAGAGGGTAATGAGCACCAGCCAGCCAAACATCTCCATCATCTGAGCATGTATCTTCTTGTATCTTCCAGGGTGTTGGAGAACTTTCTGGTGTGATCATGGATTATGTGATAAAATCATCTCTTTGTCTAGGGGAGACTTCCCAGTCTCTGGTAGTGGTCTGCAGTACTGTAATGATGCTAATGGGAATGGAAGGTTAAACTTTATGGTTTTGTGCAGCAGCAGCAGCAGCAACATGGCTTGGCTAATGGACTATATTGGTCCCTCTCACTCTGCTTCCTATGGATGTGGCTAAGCCCTCTAAAGAGCCCTCTGCAGTGCTGATTGATAATGAACCTTTATGGTGTTTGTTAAATTTCACTGTGGGAGATGCTGAGCATATCATAACCACCTTGGGAGAAGTAAAGGGCCAAATATACAAGGGAAGCTGCTAAAGTACAAGACTGTATAGGATCCCAAGCAATGTGTATATATCTGTTCTATTCCAGACAGAGAAAGGGGAGAAAAGCTAGGGGTGGATAATGAACAGAAGTCCTGTATCTCTTGATTTCTGTGCTATAAAATAAAACATTAAAATATTAGAAGCAGATGATCCTAGAAATCATCCTGCCAATCTTTCCTCGGCTATTTTCCAAAACTCACCCGACTACACAACTGTACAACTATACAACTACACACAGACTCCAGGGAAAAGGAACCAGGGAGGCATGGAGAGAAGGGAGAAGGCTAAAAACAGATTTAATTTAGCCAAACTATGCCCATTCTCCAGCTATAGGTTCTCCTTGTATGTTACCATAGTATGTATTGGCTTGTTTTGCTGCTGTAACAAAACATCTGACACAAGTGACTTGAGATGAGAAGTATTTATTTGTACGCACAGTTTGAAAATGCAATCCATCATGGCAGAGGAGACACGATGACTTGAATGTTTATTCTCAGCATCTCTACTCCTTTTGTGCAGTCCAGGAAAGATGCTACCCACAGCTAAGAAAGGTGTTTCTGCTTAATCTAGATAATTCTATAGATACATGCCTGTAAGCTTGTCTCCTACTGATTCTAGATCCTGTAAAGTTGACACTATTCTAACACACATGGTGATATCACTAAGAAGTGCTGCAATGAAAAGACTCACAACTTTATTCTAATGCAAATTCTTTAAGGAAAAATGACTTGCCCAAGATCACAACATAAAATTTAGAATGAAAACTTAGATCTTTTGGCTCCAGTCAGCATTCTCTCTGCACTGAAGGGAAAGAGGTTCTGTTTGGAAGGTTTTCCAAGAGCTCCCATCACTGATGAGTAAAGGGCAAAGGTCAAGGTGATATCATCAGCTTTGAGCTTCAAGACGCTCCTAATGTTAAGGCGCATGAAAATCTTAGAAACAGAGGGAAAGAAATAGGGAAGATATAGGTAGGAAAAGGTGTTCTTACCCTTTAGCCTTTAACTATTTATTAATAGGAAAGTCAATTCATCTCTCAGGGGATCAACTGAGACTTTTTCACCAGCAGGGAACCATTGGAAACAAGCTGGGAAGAAAGAGATGATGTGATAATGTTGTAGATTAGAGTTTTGCAAATCTGCATTTAATTTAAAATTAATGGGATATATTTTGTGAGTTAATTGAAAAAAAATGATTATCAAACACAAATTTATTGATGTTTGGCAAGTAGGTAGTAAATACCCATTTTGTACATGTCTGTTATTTCTGGATAAATATATTTCTTTTAATAACAGGCTGGTTTCAAGTCAACAAACATCTTGCTGTCGGGTGAAATGACAAAGACTCTGAAACCTCCCTGGATAGCAGGGTTCAGCACTCCTGGCCATCTCCGTGAAGATGACATACTTAGAGAAGATGTAGGATAACTGCTGAAAACCAAGCCCTCTATAATGTACATTCCCTTCGGCTAGCCTGGTCTGCAGCAGTCAAGGGTCAGGCTGATGTAACAACAAGACTTGATGCATACTGAGCCTCCAATTAGAAATTCCCTTCCCATGATGGTATTCAGGCTAACCTCCCAAGCATTACACCTCACCTCAATCATTTCCTTTTGAGGGAAGCCTTCTGGGATACCTTCAGACCAAATTAATCTCTCCATCTAACAACCTCTATATCATCCTCTTGCTAATATTAAAACATTGCATTTAAAGTTGAAAATTCTTATAGAGTAGATTCCTGACATACAACTATAATAACTATTTTTTTAAAAAGTAATCTATCAAATCTATCAGAAAATGCTATTTGTCTTTTCAAATCGATTTCTCATTTAGTACTAGTTAGTAGCAAACCTTGGGATCTTACTGAACACAGTTATAGGAACATATTTCCCGTGTTCCCCATGCTTCCTTTCAGCCTGATATGACCACATGGCTAAATTGCAGCCAATAACATATAAGCATTGTGTTGTGTAGACTTGGAAGATGAGCCCTTAATGGGAGCTTATTTATGTCAATTAAACTGAAGAAAAAGGGGGAGCCGGCTTCACTTTCTACCTTCACAGCCTCTTCTCCACTTCCCAGCCATACATTTTCTCTTGTGCTGATTAGAATATGGACATGGGAGCAAGATCACTAGATGTTACTTTATGACTTTGAACATAGATGTCACATGGGAAGATGTAAGTAAACACTGACCCAGAAGTTCTGCTTTCTTATTCTTGGACTGCTTACCTTTAAACTTACTTTATAGGGAAAATGAGCTGATATGCTTCTGAAGCAGCCATCTTACACACACACACACACACACACACACACACACACACACACACTATATGTATATATATGTATATATATAACCCTAACAAATACAACACTTATGAATGCTTAAACACTCTGTTGCCACATATTCATATTCATTCCAATATCATGCACATAACAGTGAAATGAAATCAGCAGCTCTCTTGTACAAGTGAAGACACTGAGACCCTGAAGGTCAAGAAATGAGCCCAGATGCCCAGTTAGTAATTTACAAGTTTCAAGATTGCATTAGATCTGTCTGATCTCATAGCTGGAAATTCTAATAACTACAAGAGTAGCTCTCTGATATAAATACTTTTTGGATGCTATTTGGAGGATCAACTGATCTGAGAATGTTACCCGAACAAGATCAGCCTCTGATGCCTCTGTAGGACTCCGCTTCCTTACCAATAAAACAAAAAGGAACATCATTTACTAAACACGTTCCAAACATATGCAAGTATCTAACAGGATTAATTTTAATTCTGTATTCAACCATCCTATGGGATCCATGCTATTTTAAGCCTCAGTTTATAGATAAAGATCTAGGAAATCAAGCAATGTCCCCAAAATAACATCATGTGCAAGTGGTGGTTAAAAGATGATGTCACCCAGGTCTTCCACCTTTCTCTTGGATATATCACTCAAATTCCTAGCAACACCCATATATATACATGTGTCCCTCGGTTTATGAAGAGGTTAGCTTTCTAACATATAGTTTTAAGTTGAAAATATTATACATCAAATAAGTATTGGTTTTCTCTTCAACACTGCAAGAAACCATAGAAGTAAAAAATAAAGTGCATTGAGTACCTCTAACCTATTGGAGCATCACAGCTGAACTATGCAATACAGTGTAAGGGACACAAGACAATGGGTTTTCCTCCTCGTGACCATGTGAGTGACAGTAGCACAGCTCCCCAGCATCACAAGAAAGGTCATACTATGCATTCAGCTTTAAAAACTGTATGAAAGAGAATTTTTAAGGTTGAGATTAGTCTAAACTACATAGTGAGTTTCTTTCTCAGTTTTTAAGTGGGGGTAAGTAGGGAAATTATCCTACTGATCAACCAACCTGAAAAGATCTAATTCCAAACAGTATATGGGTTCTGCTTTATATCACCTTAAAGTTGAAAAATAGTAAGTATAATTTTTGCAATCCAGAAACCATCTATATTCCCCCTATACATATGAGGAAGTAAAAATTCCATTGCTTAAGTGATAAAGCAAAGACTTAAAACTAAACCTATTTAAAGCCAAAGCTGAGTGCTTATCACAGTTCATGGGTAGAGGATAGAGTGGAGAAGTCCACAGCTCTGGTCCAGAGGCTCCTGATGCAGCATTGAGGTACATAATCAGCCATAAACTGACAGAGAAAGTAAAGGTGATGATACAGGAAGCAACAAAGTCTTCATCACTAGAGACTGGACATGGAATTCTCATCAGAAAGATCCAGAAGCTTTCTATGTCCAGCCACACTGAATCCCCAGCCTTGGAAAAGTCAGGTTCAACAAGACCTTTGAGGTTGTATTTTGTTTCCTGTTATTGTTACAATCAAATATCAACAGCCCAGGAGCTTAACATAAGTGCATTTACTCTCTTCCAGATACAAGGCCAGAAGCATGAATTCAAAATGTCACCAGGCACTTATATCCTCTACAGGCTCTGAGAGAGAATCCTTTATGCTTCTGGTGGTACTGCCATTCCTTGGAAACACTCCAATCCCATCCTTCACCACCGTGGTGTTATTGCCAGTGTTTCTGTCTCCTCTTTTTGTGAGGGCATCAGACATTGGAGTAGAGCTTACCCTAGCCTAAGGATGATGTCATCTTAACTTGACTATGTCTTCAAATAGTCAATTTTAAATGAGGTCAGTGCACAGGTACTAGGGCTAAGACTCGGACAGTGCATTTTAGAAAGCACAATTCAACCCACTACAAGAACTATTTGCTGCACTGAACCGGAGATGCTGACTCTGCAAAAGAATTATGTCCTTACAAGAAGTAGGTCTGGCCTTCTTACTGCAGAAATGTGAAGTTTCTTCCTCCCACCCTTATGTGTGTGTGTGTGTGTGTGTGTGTGTATGTGTGTGTGTGTATGGGGTGTATTTGGGTGCTTGTGTGTGTATCTGAGCATTTATGTATCTGTGTGTGTGTGTACATTTGTTCATGCATGTGGTTTTATGTGTGTTTATTTTGGCAGTTCATAATGATAACATTAAACTCTATCCTTACAGATTGAGTTCCTGAGCCACCCTAGAGACCAATAGTTAAATTAACTGTTTAGTTAGATTTGAATTCTTCAAGGCGTACTTTCAAGACAAAACACCATGTAAGAATGGCCACTGTGGAGGGAAACACAGGCAGATGCTGTCCCACAGAGTGCTGCTCTGGGGTGACATCTATATGAGTCAGTACAGGGTCTTTGGGAGCTAGAAGGTATGCCAGGAAGAAGCCATGAGCCCTAGGAAGGGAGGGAGGGAAAGAGCTCATTTCCCAGAGTGAGTGGATGGGCTCAGTGACTTTAGAAGTTTTAAATTCCTCTGAAACATAAGGCCTTTCAATCTTGGTTTTCCAAAAAGATGACTTGGAGAACACCCTGTGCTGGCCCTGTCTTTGTTTGGGTGTGAATATCCCCCAAAGGTTCATACGCTTGAATACTTGGCCCTCACCTTGGTGAGGTTTGTGGTGTTTGGAGAGGCCTTAGAACCTTCAGGAAATCGAAAAATCACTGGAGGAAGTTGCTCAAAGAAGGCAAACTCTGAGGTTCACAGTCGGAGCTCACTTCTTGTCTTTCATGTTCCTGTTCTTCCATGATATCAAGAGAAAAGGAGTCTCAACCTTACACTGCACCATGGAGCTACCTGTTGCCAAACTTCCCTGCTTCTATGGAATGTGTATCTTCAAACTGTGTGACAACATACATCCTTTTCCCTTTATGTTGCTCTAGCCAGATAGCCTTTGTCTTAATGAGAATAACACTAATATGTGTCATAAGCTGATGCTATCACAGATGGCACAGAGATGTTGGGGAGGTCCAATGTAAAGGTAAGTTATGACTCCAGCCGTTGGAGACCCTACCATGTTCATGCCTCTGAAGCTGCTCCATTGCTGTAGGAGACCCTTGAGCCTACAAGGAAACTTTGGCATCTCTGAAGTTTCTTTGAAGCAGCCGTGTGGGACTTAGTGGCCCCGAATCGCTTAGTAAACTCAAGCTTCCCTGACAGGTAGGTGAAAAGGCAGGAAGAAAGGGGAAATGATGGAACAGAAGGAAAGCCTCTGAAATTTGTCTCAAGATACACAAGGAGTAGAGCAATAAAGGGGCTGCCATTGGGAAAATGACTCTCGATAGGTAGGGAAGAAGTGGTCCAAATTAACCCTGGTAGAAAAGCTAGTTCTCCACATTACACTGTACACGTTCAGGATGGAAGCCATTTGGAAATTCTCTGCTATTGAATCACACCATTCATTTCCCATTAACAGCCTATCATATGCAGTAGGTATTCCAGTCCTATGATATTATGCCTCTGGGTTATTGTTTTAAATTTAAGTCATTACATCAAATTACTGTACTTAGTCCTTCTGGAGGAGCTCTAAGGAGTTATTGTCACTCAGATGTCCTGGTCATCTACTTTTCTGGTGAAACTATGCCTGCCAGAACCAGAGTAAGTGATTCCTGACCAGATGTTCTGTGCACTGGCTGCATCATTGGTTCTTAGAGAACATGAGAAGCCTTTGGGACAGAAGACAGTCCCAATCTATCAAAAGGCTTCTCTGTGTGCTGAACACTGAGGTAGACTTAGAAGCCAACACAAAGTATGTTACAAAGAAAACTGAAGATTTAGTAAAGTGGCTGGTATTGGTATGAGAGTGCTTTGGCTTCAACTTTGGAGGTCTGAGCCACCGTGTGTGATTGTTAGGAAGGTGGGAAGGAGGAGGTCAAGCCACCATGCTAAGGTTCAACCTTGAACCTATGTCACAAAGGTGCTGGTGAGTCCTCACCTGACCACTGGGTCACAATTTGTATTTTGGGTACAAGTCATCATTACAGAGTGCAGGCCTATAGTTGAAGCCCCTTGGAAAGTACTAGCAGAAAAATCCATGGTATAATTTTCCCTCAAAGTCCAAAATCTAAGGTCTCCTTCTGCCTTGAGAAACTGTGGAGGCATTTTCCAATCTACAGAAAAACCATATATGCATACATACAGATTTACTAATTTCTGGATTGAGCTCTGCACATATGTACATTTATTTTATCAGTTAGTCATTTTGCATGTTGCCATAATTAAATACCTATCAAAAAACAGTTTTGAAAAGAAAGAAATGATTTAATGGGGCTCACAGCTTTAGGGTACATTCCATTATGACGGGGAACCCATAGCACAGGTATTCAACAGCTGGTCACATTGCACTCATAGTTAGAAACCAGAGTAATAGATGCCCATTCTCAGCTCATTTTCCTTACTCTGTCTAGAGTCTTGGCACATGGAATAGTGTCACCCAGTTAGAACAGGCTTTCCCACTTCAATTATCTTATTTAACCTAGTGCCATGAGGCTAACCCAGGGCCTGTTGGGGTGCGGTATACAAATTCTGTACCACTGAACAACACATTTAGCTCCTTCCTATCTACCACTTTTCTGTTCCATTACTTTTCTAGGCAAGGGCAGTCAGTCAAGCACCTTGTAACAGCTAGTCTATGGAGAACTATTCAGGCCCTCCACTTACTCCATGACCTTGAAAGGAATCCTTGTCTTTGCTGAAAAAGGTGGGGTGGCTAAAATAACTGCGTCTTGATTTCTAGCCAGCCCTGATCTGTACTGTCTGCAACATCCAAGATTGTAAGTGGCACCCTTCTCAATGAGCTCCAAAGCAGAAAAGAAGTTTAATGGTATTTTTCAGTGCTTCTGCTACTCTCAACCAATGTCTTGCAAAGCAGTGTTCCACAGTGCTGAATGGGTATCAAGAAAATTAGGCTACTGGTAAAATAAGTTTGGAAAATTTGGATAAAAGAAAGAAAATCCAACTAATGACCAGAGTCTAAGAGTCCTTACTCTGCAAAAAGACACCCTGCACTCTGAGAAATATCTAGAAGACTAAGATCATCCAAACTTTTAGGACTAAATCATTTGAAAATGGTATGTCAGTATCTCCCTGGTGAGCCCTCAGAGATAACAAGATGGGAAACTGTGAGTGTCATATGTCCACCACAGGATCATCTCACATTTTCCCCTCTTCCTCAAGAAACACTGGCCCCAGAAATCACACATAGTCCCTTTCAAGTAAGGAAACAGAAGAAAAGGTCTAAAGGTACATAGACTTAGGTTCCCCAGGTCTGGCAGATCTTTGAGTTCACCATTAGAAAAGCACAGGTAAATACAACAAAATGGGTACATGAGACACCATCTCGTCAAGACCACTAAAGACATATTTGTAGATGTTACAGCTTCATTTCTCCTTAATCAGTGAGTATGGGGTATGTGGGGACCAGCATGAAGCTGTGAACAAACTCCTCTAACTGTACATCATGCACATTTATGGAAAACATGCACACATGGAGCTTTCAGAGTGCAGTAAGCATCCCATAGAAAGGCAATAGCATCCTTAAACAAGGCAGGTGACCACCTCAGAGCTGTCTGAAAATTAGAGCAATTTGATTTCTAGAAGAAAGATGGCTCTTAGACACAGAAACATGCATGTAGATATTGAGTCATTCACTTAAAAACACCTGCTTTTAACACTCCTCTTGGGGGAAAGCTTACATCTATATTGGAATTCATAAAACAAAAACATTCAGACTGTACTATTAAAATGTTAACTTCACAAACAAGCATTAGAAGCCAGAGAGACTCAAGATACCCAAAGAAGCTTGAAGGAGGGAAATCCCCAAGCAATTATAATCTACAGGAAGTTTTTATTTTTGTGTATAAGAGTACAGAAATGCTTGTGAGATCATCAATATATAGTCTCAGGTGCTGAAAACTCAAGAAAAGAGGAAGGCAAGAAGATTAGCACAAGCTAAGGGAGATCCCCAGCACAGGAGCCATGTAGCTGGAGGGGGTGATACAATGTTATCCAACTGCAGACCTGCAAGGCAGGTGAACCAGTCTCCAGTCCCTTCGTGAGGAAGCCAAGTCTCCAAACTGCCTTTGTCCTCAATGAATCACTAATGCCAACAAAGCATGCTCTCTGCCTCTCACCTTGATGGCTGGTGAGAAGGACTTGTCTCCTGTCTAGCTCAGGTTTTCTGATTGGGATCAACCTAATCACACACTGGAAGTGTGGAGGGTTCGTGAAATGGAACCTGAGCCTTAACTGTACAGCTAGACTCTGGTTTTCTAAGTATGTTTTCACAGTGAGAAATCAAAACAGAAGGTGAAGGGAATCCTAGTCCACCCACTCCCCACTAAACTAAATAATATAGGTTTCTACCATAACTGGCTACATAAATTCAAGTAGTGTACTTAGCCTCTTGGTGCCTCAGTTTCTACATGTGTATGGTTAAGACTAGTGGTCACAAGAGCTGCCATTAATTTAGCAATTATTATATGTCAGTTTTTTTCTCTATGTCCTTAAGCTTATGCAAGTACATTTTATTTCCAGTGAATCCATGGTCAGTAGTTTCTCCCTCATTTTACTGACTGATAGAATTGTTAGACAACTTTCCCAAAGCCATCAAACTATTTAGTGTTGGAGACAGGATTTGAATCCAGGAAGTAGGAACCCAGAGCCTGTATCTAAACTGAAATGTTTCCATGGCAGTAGCCCACATAGAGCCAGGCTCCTGCTACCTAGTGTAGTTTAAGGGTACTTACTCATTATTTTAATTGTCTTATTTAAAAATCACCCATTTGTGTCTTGAGGATCTAGGCTTAGAGTAAACTTCAATCCATGAAAACCCAAATGAGACATTTGCAAGAAGAGAAACAGCCTAAGCGTCATATGGTAATTATGATAGAATCTGGTTGCAGGTGTTCACATCTGCTTGAGAAGCACAGCAGGCCTTATACACAAGAAAACGTGGAGATATTACCCAATCTAATCCTCAAACTTACCCATTAGGAAAACAAAGGTCTACAGATACCAAATAACTCAGCTCAGTTCTACACATCTTTTCTCAAAGTGAAGAAAAAAAAGCCCTGGCCAGACGGCCATGTTTCTGTAATGATCCTGTGGGGAAGAAGGGAGCATAAGAGAAGAATGTAGGGGCCAGAGGATCTCTTAAGTTCTAGTGTTAGACTAATGGCCATGGTGCTATACTGCTGGAAGTGTCCAGTGAGTAACAGGTCATAGGAACAATACTATAATTCAGAAGCTTAAGTCAAGCCTAAGATATGAAAGACAACTTCTACCAGCAGGTTAACCAAGGTGGCAAATGTCTGGATTCCAGATACCTGTCAGTCATGTTCTGCATCTCAGGCCCATCACAGAGCCTTATGTTGTTATATTAAGTTTCTGGCCTGGCCTTTCTGGCCTAGCACTGAGGTTCAGACCCACTGACCTGCAGTCTCACAGAAACACATAGATGCTTATGTTAATTCTATGCTGAAATACCTAGGGCCCAGGCATATGACTTGCTAACTCTTTACTCTTAAACTAACCCATGGTTCTTATCTTGTTCAGTCATGTGGCTTGGCACCTTTCCTCTGCAGCATTTCAACTTCTTTCTTCTGCATCTCCTGGCATCTCTCTAGTGTCTCTGCTCTATTCTTCCTGTTCCCAGAGTTTTCTTAGTCTAGTAGCCCCGCGACATTTCAGTCTGCCTTCGGCCAATCAGCATTTTTATTAAACCAGTAGGCAGGACAATTATTTACAATGTAACAACATAATCCCACTACAGCCTTATATACAAGTTTCTCTGCCTGGTTTTAGAAAGGGCAAAAGATACGAGAACAACATCCTTTGAACCTAGACAAACAAGAAATTGCTGTGGAATAGTCCCACTTGACTTCATCTTGTTCCAATAAACATAAGGTCAATCAGTGAAGTCAAGCCCCAAATGTCACTGACTCCCTGAGACCCATAATATACCATTTAGACAGTTATCTTTCATTTGCAATGAATTGAAAAGATTGCAGCAGCATCCAGGGATGGAAGGAGGAAGGAGGGGCAGACAGAGTTCGGTCACAAAACAGTCTTTGACTTTTATAACACCAATACAGGATAATTAATAGCACAGCCAAGGGCTTCAGCAGATAAGAATTTTTGTATATGAGTTTAATAAAAACATGATCATTTAGAGGAAAAATGTGTTAATGAGATACTAATGTCCATATAAATTGAAAAATAACAGACCAAGCCAAGTAGTTAAACCCACTGCTCAGTATGTCTTGCCTTCATTTTCATCAACCTCATATTTCTTTAAATAAATCTGAGGGTGTTTTTTTTAACTCATAGCTTCAAATTCTCACATTAACCCTGTCCTTTCTAGCTTTCATGAACAGAATAGCTCAGTGGTAGAGCAGTTGCATATCATATGCAAGGCCTTTGGGTTCTATCCCACATACAAAAACCATGTTAGAAAATAATTGCAATCAGTAACATTGGAATCGAGTGTGTTATGGCTAATGTTCTGTACTGTTCAGACTCAAAAGGGACATTAAGAATCTGAGGGATGCATGACTCCTTTAAGATCTTACAGCTGGTGACAGATCTAGGTTGGAACCCTTTCCCAAACTGCCTTTTACTTCATGCCTTTTGTATTTCCACAAGTTGTTATTGCTGTATATTTCTGTATGTGTGCTTCTCTCCCTACCTCCATCCTGACATTCAGATATAATTTTATTGGACAGGTTCCCAATGGCAGCTTGAGCTGGTCAGCCCCAGTAATTCATGTATCTACAACCCACAAATGCACACACCAGATCTGTGGTGAAGGCCCCAGATTTTAATTATATCTTATTTCACAGCTGCAGTCAATTCCTGCTACAGCTTAATAACCAGGTTGCAGGAGCTGTGAACACTCTTTGTTGTTAATTTTCCTCAGGAAAATTGAGTTTTTACTACCATTTTGGCAGAAATGCTTATCATAACAATTATGATAAAGTGATGAGGATTGGAAACATCTGCAGGAATGAACTTGGAGACACAAGGATGTCAGTTAGTCTGACTGTGTAGGAAAATCTGCCATAAGAAATCTGGGTTATAGCTCATTCATCTGCTGGGAAAGTAGAGAGTCAACAGGGGTGGGGGCTCAGGCAGGTACACTCATAGAAGGCTATTAGCCCTCTGTGATATAGACTGATCCCGTTTTCACATCTACTTTTGATGACAGCCTTGTGGTGGGGGGGGTTGAAATAAAGAGACAATATATTGGCTAGGGGTCAAGACAAAGAAAGAAAAGAACCTTATGGGACATCTCATTTCATAGGAGAGAATACAAACAGCAGAAGAGAGAGGAATGACAATTCCAAAGTCACACAGGACATGAATGACACCTCATCCTTCCAGCTCCTATAGCAGAATGCCCTTTAATATGCCTAAATCAAATACCATTGAGGCTTAAGCATAGAAATGAGTGGGGTAGTCTGCCATCCCTGGGAGGAAAGTTCAGACAGTTCTATCAGAGCCAGAAACATCACAGAACTTGCTGCACAGCATTTGGGGGAGTCATATAATAGATAATAGCAGGGGTATAGGCTCAAAGAAGAAGCAGGACCACGCAAGGTTCCATTTCTAGGCTAATAATACAGATCAATTATGAGGAGGAAAAGACATTCAAAAGTGCTGCATTCCAAAGTCTCCCTCAGTGGCTTCATCCCAAGCAAGCCCTGACCATCTATGTATCTCCCACTGATGGTGTTAAAGAGGGTCCTGAAAGCAGAGTTCTCTCTCTCTTCCTCACTCAGAAGTCATTGGAAATTTTCTTGTTAGAATTTATGTAGTACCACATCTGTCTCATTTAAAACTGAATTATCAGATTGTCTCAGTTCTTAGACATCGTTGTTGGTATCATGCAATATCAATTTAATAAAATCATTTAAAGAAAGACAAATACTATACAAAACGTGAGCCTCCACAACAAGGCAGTACTATGTCCAAAATGTAAAAATTAGAAAGAAAAACCTTACCAACTAAATTAGGGGTATATATGAGGTAGGGGATCACAGGACTCTGGATTGAAAAGATTGCCATGAAGTGAGGAGAGAGAAAGAAAAACCCAGAATATTTATGGAAATGGCCTCAATAAGGAAAGACATTTGTGATAATTCATTTGGTAGTTACAGAAATAAAAAAATAAATGAATTAGGTATATTAGTTTTCTATTACAACATAATACATTTCTACAAAATTAGCATTTATTATCCAACCGTTTACCATTTCATGGTTCTGTAGAGAACTTAGTTGGTGTCTGCTTGAGGTATCACAAGGCTGAAATCAAAGCACTATCCAAGGATAGAACCTCATCTGAGAATCAAGGTAATCTTCTATACTTTGTATTCACTTCCCTGATACTCTATAGCTTACAGAGGCTTCATCTTCAAGGATACTGGAAGAGACCCTGATGTAGGTTTCCATGGTATGATTTGTTATGCAAGCTAATCAGATCACATAATACCAGAGCCATAAAGACTGTCTCAACAAAACTACCATTCCCAAACACAGTCAAGGAGGCAGATCATATAAGGCTCATGCTTAAGGGTGTGAGTACTGTAGGATCCACCTCATGACTCTGTCTACTATATTGAAAGAGCTGTGAGAAATGAAGAACAATTTAAACCTCACTAGTTAAATGTGAGACATGCAATACAGCTATTATTATTAGAATAGCTTGTAGACATACCAGTATTTTAACGATCTGAAAATTTTCAGACATATGACACATAGGAACTATTTTTTTCCTTGAAGCAGTCCTATAAAGCAAATATATCAGATACCATTATTTTCAATTTGAAGATGGGAAATGGAAGTCCAGGCATGTTAAATCATTCACCTCAAGCCACATGCTGAATTACTGGCAGAGGCAGAGTAGGGATTGTGAAGTCAGTTTGCTGTTCAGAATTGAGAGCCTACATCATCTTGTACTATATCACAAGTGATTTAACTGAGAAATCCATGAAGTCTTTCAATGCTTTTGGACAACTCAAAACCAAGCTTAAAAGGTAGAACACAGGCCTCTTACCTTCTGGAGAAGATGGGGGAATCCAGATTCTACCAGAGGTCTTTGACTCTGGCTTCCCTGCTGGTGTGGAGAGCACAGATCCATCCTCCAATTACAAATCCTGACTTGATGATACAAAGCCAAAGTTTATCTCCAAGTGGCAGCTTCAGATAGCAAGTGAAAAAGAGCAGGACTTGACTCAAAAAGATACTATGATGCTAATGATGAGGCCACAACCCTAGTATACTCTTGATAGTACTACCATTAGAATTTCCAGGGTATAGTCTCATAGTGGATGATCCATGATACAGCAATTTCCTTAAGCTTCCTAAATTGTACAGGGCAAAGACAACTGGCAGAAATCCAATGAAAGACAAAGAAAAAAGAAAACTTTTTCACGTTCAAACATACATTCATGTGCATGTATACACTCATGCAGGCATGAGCACAAATATTCCAACAGCAGATCCAGCACAGAGGCTTTTTCCAAACACAGTAAGTTACTGGAAGAAGCTTATCTTTCCTGTCTTATTTGATTACCTCAATTGCAAACCAAAGCAACTTGGTCATTTATTAAAGGTGTGGTCCTGTCACAAAGAGGAATCATAGAATGTCAACAGCCATGCCTCCTTCATGGTTGGCAGCCAAAGACATCACTAAAAAAAGGAAGGATAAGGGTTTCATATTTTTCCTTTTTGCTTCCTGCTGTCTTACTGTGACTTGAGCATGAGTTCAAGACATTTGATTCTCTGTGTCTGAGTTTTGTTCACTTATACAACAATGGGCTGGGATGGGGAAGGGGATGCCTTCCTAAGATGACTTTTTTATTTAACTTGATGTATTATTATACTTGGTGTTAAAAATATGATGTCAAGAAAATTATTCAGTCTCCCTGAAGCTGTGCCTTCTTCACTTATATGTGAAAAAGCTTAACTCGTTATTTTAAAGGTGTGTGTGTATGTGTGTAAGAGAGAGAAGGGTTGGGGGAAGGGAGAGAGAGCAGATCTCAGGATTTCAGTTTCTTTTTTCCACTCTTGGGGCCTTTTCTAGCCCCCCCATCTCTTTTCTAAAGATTCTATAATCATCAGTCTTTCTTTCAACAAAGGAAGCCATATGAAGTGCTAAAACGCCATGAAAAACTTTGTCAGAGCACTTTTGACAGCCTGTGTGTGGCACCTGACATTTTCCCACTTTCCGCCCCCTCTCTGGAAATTATCTAAGAAAAAGGCATAAATGCACATGTACTTATTTATCCACATCCAGATCAGAAACTCCTTTGGGGAAGTCTTTTCTCTTTCTGGTAAAGACCTCAGCCATCCCTCCCACTTGTGTCTGGAATGAGCAGCGGTAAACAGCATGCTGTCATGTAAAACTGAGACAGCAGCAGTAGCAAAGATGAGCACTTAGCAACTTCAATATACAAACATAATTTGGCACAGATCTACTCGAAGGTATGTTGTTAGGACAGAGTCAAACCCTACATCCCAGCTGATAGGCAGGACAGTATACATGCGGTCAATGGTGCTGGAAAGGAATTAGGTTAAAGAAAACACAGCATCAATATACTTTATTGGCTGTGCTCCCTGTGCCATAGTAAAAAAATTAAAGGAAGCTCTTGGGATACTGTAGGGTACCAGGGGGAGTTATTTTTAATAATTCAAACACCCTAACCCCTAAAACTCCCTCAATTTCCTTGGACATTTTAGCCATATAGGATATTATTTCAGGAATGGTTCTATTTTCTATTGTTCATCAGTTTAAAGATATCTGTACAACTTTTTTTGCATTTTAAGAGTAATTGTTGTAAATTAATATAACCATTACCATCTTAAAAAATTACCTGTTTATCTTGCCATGTTCCACAGTGTTATTTGCCACAGGACTGGTCTTTCTAGGAAAGGGCAGAACATACTCCATATAAAATCGAGCCCTGGAGAAGTGTGGAGCAAGAAAGTGTGTGGAATTAATAGTTTCTAGAGATAAAAAGCAGTTAAAAATTCAGCACCAACTTCAACAGTAGTGCTAATCTTAACTCTGACATACACAATCTCTAAGAGCATAATGCTAAATTACCTGAAGATTAAAGTCCATGGTGTTTGGAATAACACATGATCAAAATCTTGATTGTTGAAATGCTGGAGCCAAGTTTCCAAGAACAGGAGTTCTTGCTTTACAAAAGGCTGTCTAGGAGGTGTAGAAAGTTAGATTCTAGGAAAGAGGTTAGTGCATTTTCTGGTTGTGCATAATGTTAGGTGGGACAAATACACACAAACCTGATAAAGCACTGTTAGATGAGCCTAGAGAGAATACTGTACTAAGAGGAGGTCAGCACACAAGTGTGAGCCTACAAGCTTTCAAATGCATGAAGACCACATGAGTTCCAGTTCCTTTGCTGTGGTCTTTGAAGACCTGATACTGAAAGTGCATTTGCACACTCCTGATTGTCTGTGTAAGCATTGTTCTTATAAGAAAACACTCACTTCTTCAGGAATAAGAGATTCCATTTGCGTATGCATGTTTCTGTAGAAATTAAAATGCCTCATCATCTCAGCTCTTTTCATGGCTGTATATGTTGTCATGGCCCATCCTAGTTTTTTGTTGGTCCCTTTTAAAGATTTATGTTGTCCACCTTGGTATTAAAATGGCTCAAGTTATGAAACTGACTGTACACAATCACCGACTGCAGTGATTTCAAATTTTTCTTTGCCATATATTTTTTTATGAATAGGATGCATATATCTATAACTGTTATGTGAATGATGTTCATATACCTAAGTGTTCATGTTTACAAAGATATATATGATTGTTATTGTAGAAAGTAGACTATGAAGGGTTCTGTTTTTACATATATATCAAATATATCAAAATATATCAATAAACCCCATTTAAGTGTAAATAATGCCTTCTTTCCCAAATTTTTTGGAAAGCTTTGAGTATTTTAGGATTATCAACTTAAAGTACACCAGCATGCCATTTTCACCTATAAGATTGGTTAAAAAAAAATTTGGAAGTTCTAGAAACCATTAGAATGAAAGCACTGCAGGAAAGGGAATTCTCTCACGATGTGCTGTGGACAGATAAATTACAAGTAATATGGAGACAATTTGTTGACCTTACAAATACACTTGGGGCCCAGAAGCCCTGTTCTAGTCTGCCACATGTGAAAACTTATATGCCTGGGGTTGTTCAATGCAGAACTTTCACTGGCAGAAAGGGACTGAGAACAAAAATCAGTGTATACAGAAAAACATTAAACTAGTATAAAAATAAAGAAATCTTCATGTAGTGATATGTCATCATCTCTAAAATACATTATAAATTAAGTAGAGATGAATTAAATAATATAGGAAGGATATGTGTGAGGCAAGAAATTTATTTATATGCATCTGTTTATATATTCATACAAAGACCAGAAGTTCATAACACTGGTGGTCTCTGAGAATGGAAACTGGGGGAACTATAAGTTGGAGATGCAGAGAAAACTTCTAAGAGTTTTCATATTTAAGCCACGTGAACACATTGCCTAGCAAAACTCTTTTAGGTCACAGTCATGTTAGTGAGAAGGGCAAGTGAGCATCATTCCTAATAATTTAGGTATTGATCTCTCCTTCAACTAGCTCTTTTTGTTTTGATGCTTTCACTAGTCATGTATTGCCTTCAATGGCAAGCTTTTCTGTGTGTCCCAGCGTCTTGTTTAAACTTACATAATATCAATAAATGGTACTTCAGAATTTTATGCTTTTATGATTCCATTTTTTCACATGAGTACATCTTGTCCTCTCTTTGGGGCTCTTTTAAGCTTTCTTCCTGAGTAATTCACGTGAAAAGGAAAGCAATGTTGTCACAGCAGTTGAGTACCTTCCTCATGCCCAGGGCAGTTATGATGTCTAATTTAATCTCATAACAATCCTGGAGCCAAACAGCATTTTTCTTATTATACAGATGATACTTTGGAGCATAGAGAGAGTAAATGGTTTTCCAGTGGTAACTCAGCTAACACGTGGCTGGGCTCCCACTGGAGAGCATCTCCTGAGTCTGTTCAATACTGCCTTCTTGTGTTATAAGGCAGAAATAGTATTTGTAGGCTTAGTCAGTGTAGAATCCTTTCTCTGAACTTCAGTTTTCACACTTGTGAAATTGAGGTTGATACATCTTTTGAAGCTGGAGCTGGCCTGAGAATGAACATAAATGTACATAACACTATTTCTGGCTGGGGCAAGTGTGCCATGCTATTGGTTTCTTCTTTTTTTATATACTTATTCCTAGAATAAGATAAGGTAACTTTATATCCTGAATCAAAGGAGTAAAAATAATAGCTTTCTAATAATAGTAAAGGAAGCATTGTAGAAGAAGTGGGCCCAGAGTAATCTAATAATGTACACTAACAAAGTGTCGTGGGACAGAAAGAGTAAGTTTATTCTGCTCCAAAGTGTCCTGCTCCCTCCTGGTTTATGAGCTGAAATATCCCCTTAAAAAGATCCATTGAGACTGGCTTTATGGTTTCATCAAGGTTGGGTCTGAGCCAGTTCATTAATCCATTGTACTGTTTCCATCTAGAAATGGGCAGAAGTCAAGTAATATTTGAAATATAAATCAACTTCAGCCTCCTGCTTCAACAAAGAAGGGAAAACGGGCGACAGCGGGCACCCACAGAGCACCTGTAATTTCATATAATTGGCTAAAGGACTCCATTGTTTCGTGATGCAAATGAAACATCATTAATGATCAGGAAAAAAAGGGGTGGTGAGTGGTGAGAGACACAGGCAGAAGACAGTCTAATGTTTTCAGGGGAGATTGGCACACTGAATCTCAGCTGTAATATGCAGTTGGCTAATTTCACCAAGGTATTGAGCAAATGATGGATGGCGACAGTTAACGAGTATCAGGACAATAATGAAGATATCCCCTGCCAGCAGAAGACCTCTGTTCCCACCTCCCATTTAAATGATTTTTCATACTACTGAATACATGCTTGTCAAGACTGCCTGTTACCTGTTCTCTGGTGGCTCAAGATGAGATACTCTCACTGCAGAGGGCTGACTGGCTATCCACCATTCAGTACCCCTTTTCCCCCTTCCCTTGATTTATGTGATTTACCTAGGAAAGTGTGAAGCGAAGGGAAATTGAGCTATGAGAAAAATTGTACTTATGAGCAGAACTGCAATTTCTACTCAGCTTGATACTTTTCAACGTGTCTAAGTGGCAGGCAGTCTTCAGTGTTTTAGGTGAACTGCAATATCAGAACAGACAGCCTTTTCATTTAATTGAATGTTGTAATAGTGCTATGTTTATGCCTTGGCAAGGTCAGATGAAATGTGTAAGGGCCCTGTAAACCTTTTCATAAGCAAAGGAAGAAGAGAAATAAGCCAGAGGGTCAGCACTGTGTTCTAGGGTGGAGGGAGAGTGGGCAGCTATGCTGGGATGTCTGAGCTTCAGAGACCAATTAGTCAGAAGGTGAATGATTTTCCTAATGATTTGAAAAGCAGGCCAAGAAGACTGCATGAAATTCACACATATCATGACCTTGGTATCAGTTTAAACATCTTTCAATTTGATACGAGGTCTATTAAGCCAAGATAATAGTAGTTAACTTCATTACCATTCCAATTTAGTCATTTCCCTCAAATATGCAATAGTCCCATAATTTGACCTCAATAGTAGCTCTGAGCACACACAAAAAATTGAATGTTGCCATAGCACAAAATTATACTGAATAAAGCATCCATATATCATCAAAGAAAGCTGAAAGTGGAAGTTTGAGAGATAGATTAAAGGTACACATTAGACCTTTGTAAGCATGAGTAACTAAAAAGATACTGAAATAAAGCAATGGATTAATAATGATAGAGATGTCTGTCTGAGAGTGCAGAAATTCAATGCTGGCTTAAATTGGAGTGGAAAAAAAAAGTGTGAGAGGTGAAGACTCCAGAGGACACATCATACCAGATGCAGTAACATCTGTAATCGTAGTGCTCTCCCTGTGAGAGAAAAGGTGCAGGCGTGAGAACTTCCAGATGGTCATAGGCCATCAAGACTGACTTATGCAACAGCAAACAAGAGAGCTGGTCTCAAACAAGGTGGAAGACAAGAATCAACACCCCAGGTTGTCTTTTGATCCCTACATGTAAGATGTGGCACTTACATAAAAATGCACACAGAAAGAGAATAAAAATAAATGATGGCTGATTAAAACTCACAAGCTTACTGTGAGGACAAAATGACATCACAGAAACACAGTTAATAAAGCCTAAGAAGGCATCAATGAAGGCATAGCTAATATTAATATCTTGTAGTCTCCATCCTCATTTGCTCTTCTGTATTGCCTGTGAAAAGCCCTCCAGTTTCTAGAAGACTCCGCTTCCCTCACCCCTCCTTCCAAGACTCCTAATCTCCCCTGCCAGGACTGCACATCCTTCTGCCCCACCTCTCCTAGGAATTTATCTTTCACTATTGTCTCCTCTCAATACACATATTAGCATAAATGTTATTATCTCCCAAATCCAATTAATTTCAATTACAGTAGCCCTGGAAAGATTGCTAGTGTTCTCAATTCATGGAAGATTCTGAGGAAGTTGGGGTTGCCTCTGACTTTTCTGTTGCTTGCATGGTTATAAGGACCAGGAATGACAGAGAAATGACTGCACACAGATCGCTGGAAGCTTGTTCACCCTGTTGCCCTAGCTCTAAAGATCCAGGTTTGTTCTAGAACAAAGGTTTTCCAACCTCGCTTGGCTCTAAGTGAAGCTCCACTCCATTTGAACATAGTTATGGCTTGCAAAGATGCAAAGTGTGCAAAGAGGATGGACAGTGACACAGCACACAGTTGCTTGGTGATAATGCTGTAGGCACCAAAGATGAAGCCATCAAGCATTGATGTCCTGGCACAGGCCTTTCACTGGTTGAAATTATGATTTTTAGACATTTTATACATTGGCATGGAACATTCACCCCTTTAAAATTCTTCTGGTATCTAGTTATCATGAGACAAGTACTCGGGGTTTCTGGGTTCAGGAAAGAGAAAATACCCGTCAAGTATATTTAGTGGGGGAGATGCGAAATCACAAGGTAGCTTAGGTAAAATAGTAATACCTCTGCTTTCTCAAGCCTTTGTAAAAGAAACCAAGGCTTGTTAGAGCCTTGTGACTTTAAAAATTTGAGAGTAGCCTAGAGATATAGCTCAATAGATAGTATTGCCTAGCATATATTAAAACCCCAAGGACCATACAAATCTCATGGATGGTGACATAGGTTACAGCCTATATATTCCAAAAGGAGATGTAGGCAGAGGATAAGGAGTTTCAACAGGAGGTAAGTCATCCTAACAGTTAGGGAACCTGCATGGCACTGACCTAGGCCTTCGGCATGCGTGTGACAGTTATGTAGCTTTGCAGTTTTTAACGCTCCTAGCAGTGAGATCAGGATCTGTGCCTGGCCTTTAGCTGGCTTTTAAGAACCTATTCTTTATCCTGGATTACCTTGTTCAGCCTTGATGCAGGGGGATGAGCTTGATCCTACCTCATGCTTTTTTCAAGCCCAAGGGAGGCCTGCTGTTTTATGAATGGAGATGGAGGAGGAATGGATGGAGAGGTTGGTAGACACAAGGGGGAGAGAGGACAGAGGGGAGGGGAACCTGAGGTTGGTATATAAAACAAATGAAAAAATGTTAATTAAAAAATTAAAAAAAAACAAATAATTGTCAAATAATACCTAACGGAACACCTGCCATATACACACTGCTAACTCCCTAGGTTACACTGGACAGTGCATATTAACATATCAATAAACTAATTAAAATCTAAAAGAAGGAGAAGAAGTTATTCCAGACCAACCTTGCCTCTAAGCAAGTGCAAGGATAGCCTGGACTACTTTATAATAATTCATCTCATAAAAATGCATCAGATCCTAAACAGTTAAATGGCTGAGGAGGACTAACACCCCTCCATTGTTGTTGTACAGTTTGTTATACTAAGGTACATTTTCCAGAATAATGAAGAAGAGGTCTGAGGATGACTTTGGACCCTGGAAGTTAGTTGAGAGAAGGCCACCTGACATGAGCCTGCAGACAGAAGTAAACAGTTCTCCAAAGCCTCGTTCACTCCTTTTTCCTCCCCAGAAAGTGCTGAAAAAGCCCCGTTGATGGCTATCCTGGCCTACAAGAACATACAAGCCATATTTCCTCTATGATTTCTTTCCAGGCCAGCTATCTCCTTATTCCATTGACTATTCTGCTTCTGTCTGAGCACTCAATCCCTCTCCTACTTACTGTTTCTTTGATAAACACCATGACAAAAGGGTTTGCTTCAGCTTGAGTTTCCAGCTCACAATCTATCACTGAGTCAATCCAGAAAGGAACTTAAGCAGAAGGTTTGGAAAAGCACAGTGTTCAGGTTTTCTCATTGTCCTGTGCTCAACTAATTTTCTTAAATATCCAAAGCTCACCAGCCCAGGGACTATGCTATCTACAATGACTGGGCCCTCCCGAATCAATCACAAATTAAGACAATTCCTCAAAAACATGGTCCCATCTGATCTGGGCAATGCCACAGTTGAGACTCTCTCAGACAATTCTAGGTTTTATCAGGTCAACAGAAGAAGTTGACTAGGACAATCCCTAAGATCTACAACAGTAGATTTCAAGTAAGGGGAAGGCAATGGTTCCAATACTGGGATCTGATATTTCAAACACTTGCATCACCACAACCGGCATCATGGTAGACTGCTGTGACCTAAATGAGGCAGCGTCTTCTTCCTTTTGCAAGGATCTCTGTGGATCTAGCATCATGACCAAAAGAAAAAGCCAGTCTCCTTCTTTAAGGCTGCCATGCTTCAGGGGATGAAAGCAAGTTTGCCTGGGCTGTGATTTCTCAACAGACTTCTGGAGTCAGAGATCTAGCTACCAAGAAGGCAGTTACCCTTCCTGGTATGAATGGATCATAGTAAAAAAGAAAACCTCTCCTTAGCTCTCCCCAAACAGCCAGCTCATCAGCATATATAGTAATCCTGATAGAACCTCTGTAATGCTTGCTCCTCAGGAAGGGTTTTAATACCTTTCTGAGTGACATTTAATATGATAACAGTGTGTGAATTTGGCAGGAAGCTGTTTTCCAAGAGTTAAAGTCGTAACAGTCCCACAGATCAGACTGACAATGGCTTTCCTGATTATTATTAAATTCGCTGTGATTAGAAAATGGGCTAGAGCTATTGATTTAAGCTCTTGGAGTTAAGCTAAGCTTTCAAGGCCTTTCACAGACCACAAAAAGAGCATTTAATATTGTATTTTACCTTCCCAATTAATGTATCCTTCAGAGTACAAATAGCAACCAGTGAGAAGATTGGTCCAGAATCATGCCAGAAGGCAAGATGCACCACTACAAGTGTGCAGGTGAGCTACTGGGCACCGGGAAGCACCTCCACAGGCAGAGGCTTTCCACTCTGAAAGGCACTGAGACACTTTGACTCTGTCTTTCCAGCTCCTAAAGACCAGCAAGATTCAGGTCCCAAAGTTTCCAGTGTCATGTCTGTTATAATGATCTTTCTTCTGTGGCCCCTTCCATAATGGTCAAGCTGTGTGGACAAATTTGGCATTCAGGGATTCATCACCAAATCTCCCAAGGCCAAAGGGTTTGCTTATATTCTCAGGTTAATATCTGTCAAGGAAAGAAGACATTGCTTTTTCTGCTACATTCTAAAGCTCTGGAGAAAAGCAAGGATCCCTGAGGGAAGTCTCAGGCAACTGAAAGGAATTATCTTCTTTGTCTCTCCATAGGACAGGCACTTTGGGTTTATAGATACACTTCCAGGACATACTTATTGCCCAGAAAATAGCAGTGCTTAGGATCCTGAGGGTAACCCCACACACACACCCCCTCCAACACACACTCCTGATTGTTTCCTGTAATCCCCACAGACCTCAGGAGAGCTTTTCCAAAGCCTGTTGATGCCTCTCAAGCTCTGGGTCATCCACAGTAGGAGCTTTGTCATGTATATCATGTTGTTATTGTTCTTTCTTTTCCCCCAGTGCACAGTGGAGATGTCACTGTGAAACCTATTACTATGTATAATTGATGTATATTAAGAAGAAATATATTTTAAAACTCCAATGTCATCTATTGGATAGAAATTTTACTCACATTCCAGATAGAAATAAAGCTAGCACTATTGCCCAGCATCTAAAAGGACTTGTCACAGGAGTCTGAAGGTCTGAGTTCAGATTTTCAGAGTCCTTTGAAAAGCCATACATCAGAAAACAAGCTTCTGCAGTTCCATAACACATATAGAAAAAGGGAGGCAGAGACAGGAGAGTCTTCAGAAACTCACTTGCCTGCTAGTCTGGCTTACACAGTGTACAAGAGACCAGATCTCAAACAAGATGGAAAAATGAGGAATTACAGCCAAGATTGCCTTTTGATCTCCACACACACCATGGCACACATCCATCCACAATCATACTTGAGCAAGCATACACATGGGCATGCACGCATGCACACACATACACATTACACTAAAACTGAAACCAACTACCGACCAATGATACTTAAGCAATTAGATGCATTTTCATTTCACATTCTCCCTAAACCAATGTTGTGTCTCTCATGGTTATCTGTTCTGAGAGTAAAATAGGATCTAAGAGTTTAGCTTCTCAAGTACCTCACAATGCTTTGGGAGAAGCATAAAAGATACACAGATAGGTGTGAGGTCGGTGTGATGTCAATGCCAAAGGGATTAGTGTCTTGATAGCACACAGGTCTGTGCTGGGAGGTGTGAGGACAGTGAGGTGAGAAGACGAAGTGTTTAGAGGAGCCACTGAGAGAAATTATTAGAAAGCTGTTACACCTGAGGGCCAAGAACTTAACTCCTTCATGCCTCTGTCCCTGGCAAGATCTCTCCATTGTTGGCTCTTAGAATGTTATTCTAACTATGTAACAGAATGACTGTTTGGTTGTAGCATATTAAAAGTGCCACAAAATCCAATAACTACTGCTTACTGAGCCAAGTAAAGTATGTGAGGTATGCTGGGAGTTGAACCCAGCCATCAGTTAACCCCTGTGACAAGCTAGCAAACTAGATGCTATCGTCCCCAAATTGTAAGTGGGGGAAATAAACTCAGTGCATTCAATAGCTCACCCAAGATTGCACAGCTTTGTAGATGAGGAGTCTGACAAGGCTTTGGAATCCAAAATGCCTATTTCTCTCACTCCTTAGATTGTAGGTGGGTCTGTGATGCAGTAAGGACAGATTCAAGAAGAGAATAGTTCGTACAGGGTGTATGATACTTTTGAGGAAAAGTTGGGAAATTAGTGAGGTGAAAGAGGAAGTTTCATTTTGAAAGGAAGAGTATTTAAGGGCTAGGTGAAAGCATGATGGGAAGGAAAGTGTGAACAAAAAGTAAGTTTGGATCATTGAATAATGTTCATAGTAAGGCCAACAACATTTTAAAACATACTTGCAATATGCTAAGCACCTTTTCAAAGTCATTACTAATTAGTGACTTTATTCTGTAGGGGAAGAAATTAGACATAAAAGGTAGGATGATTTATGTAATATCAAACAATAATGTTTAATAATGGTTGGCAGGCATGAAATTGACACTATTACTATGAATGCATTGTCTTTTTCCTTCACTTTTTCCATGGTTCTTTCCTTGTGGTTTGTAGAAACCATGAGTTTAGAGAATCTATATTGGCACCTATTGTGGGCACTTGGGTATCCTGTGGTATCAGGAAGAATTTGTTCAAGCCCCATCTGCTACATGTATTAGTTGCTAACAATTCATAATTATGACCCCAGGTGAGTTACCCTAAACCACAAAGAACTTTTTTCCCTCTTTTATATTACTTATATCTGAAGAAAATACCTATGGGCTGTAATGAGATAATGGGAACACAGAGCCTCAAGTGTCCTCAACTAGGAAAAAAAAAGACCTCTAAAAGGGGACCCTGGCTTTATGCTTCCCATAGAATCGGCTAGACCATTATAGGGAAACACATATTTTAAGTTAGATTCCTTCTTTTCTTCTTTCTCTCCCCCCACCCATAGACATTAGCCAACTTTTTTCACTTCAGGAAACTTTTTAAAAAAATATTTATTTTTATTTTATGTGAGTTGGTGTTTTGCCTGCATGTATAACTGTGTAAGGGTATCAGATCTTGGAATTACAGACAGTTGGAATTACAGACAGTTAGCTGCCATGTGGATGCTGGGAACTGAACTCAAGTCCTCTGGAAGAATAGTTAGTGCTCTTAACCGCTGAGCCATCTCTCCAGCCCCAACTTCAGGAAACTTAATATAATTCAATTATAATCTGCTATAGCTCTGGAAAGTGGATTTTTGAGAAGCTTGGATATTTGAAGTGGGTTACGCCCTGTCAGTCTTAGTGGAATCCATCTTAGTGGCAGGTGTAATGTAAATAGTCTCTGCTTGCTGTAGGAAAGTGATTCCTGGATGAACTAACATCTCTGGCAATGGAGAGATATAAAGAACAAAATTATAAAATTGGTTGTGACTGGACATATTCTATCAGATTCATGGTAAGCAGTTAAAATCCAAAGCAAAACTTGAAAGTCATAAGATATTCTTTGTATTTTTTAAAGAAAATCCTAAGCTCTTGCTGCATAGGGCCCTGAACACAGTGACCAAATCCAAGACACAAGAGACTCAGAATTTGAAAAGTCTGGCTTCTTACCCTGTTAAGAACACAGTCTGGAGCTCTAAACTGCTGTCTTCTCCAAAATCTGCTAGATAGGAGCAGGTTAGCCTCTTAGAAAACAATACCCTGTTTTCTCCTCACTTGAGTATTACACAGAAGCCACAGAAAGTCAGATGCCTTGGGAGATCTTACTTGTTCATTTCAGGAGTCCTAATCCATTGTCATATTATGTTAAGCAGACCAGTAGATGTCAAATGTGGACACACCCTGAGGCTCAGCTAAAGGAAGAGAAAGACCAAGCAGCAGAGGAGGGCAGGGTAGGAGACAGTGGGAGATATGTACACTATATTAGATCCTTAAGACAATGGGTCAGATGAGTGAACAGAGGCAGTTGTATCAACATACGATGTCTTAAAACCTCCAAACACTTTATCAAGGATCCTAGGAGACATTGCTGATAGACTGCCAGGTTGTATCTTGGACATGTGGAAAAAGCAATGGCTCACACTAAGTTGATTCTCCAGAACTTCCCTGACAGATGGTGGAAGAAATGCTCAAAGGGCTAAGAAAATGGGTATAACAGAATAGATACAGGTGAGAACCCTACCTACAGAGGGAAGAAGGGATGCAATGTAAGATCCTCAATGGAATCTGTCTTTTATAAGCTAGAGCTGAAAATGGGGAGGGGTGCTATCACACCAATGTTCCTTATAGCAAAGGAAATGATAAGATCCTCCAAACCAGAGATCATGGTGGAGGACAAGTGTATAACTGCTAATTTTATCCAAAGCAACCTACTATGCTAGATTATATTATGCTAGATTAATAACCTTAACGCAGATCACACTGATGCGGGCTTGCGTATGAAGGACACTCCAGCAAGTATATTGATTTTGCCTTTGTCTCAGAATGATCAAATATGATACATGGTCCCCACATCACAAATAACACTATGCTTAGGGCATGGTTAATTTAACTTCCCTCTGTCATAATACAGATTAAAGATACCTTTAATAGCACATAGCTTCTGGGAGGAACATCATCTACCCTTGGAGAACACCACCATTAAAATGCTCGTTTATATATTATATTTTTAAAAAGCTTATGAAATATTAGGTCTTCATATTTTTCTATATATATATCTTTGGTTCTGATCCTCTGCTGCTTGTCTCCCTTCCCATCCCTCTACATATATCCCTGTTTAGATATTCTTGCCTCCAGTTTCATGACTGCTGTGCTATACTAAGCCCCTTCCCTCTCTCAAATGGCTCCTTTATATCACTCTGACTTTTATTAGAATAGCATATTAAGCATACTACTCTAAAATGTGTATCTAGAATATTTATATAACGGAGAACATGAAGCAGGGTTTTTTGTATGCATCACATTTCCATTATTCATCCATCAGTTAATAAAACTCCAGGCTGGTTCCAGAATCCCCAGTGCTAGGTATGAGATACCTCCTTGTGAGTTGTTGGCCAGGGAGATTTTATATACCCCACATACAATACAGGCAAATGCCCTTGCTTTTGATTTCCCACCAGAACTTAATGGTAAGACCCTATAGCTTATTACACCACATACTTTCATCACAGTTTATTGCAAAACCAAGCTGGGACTAAGGAGGGTTTCTTGACCAGGGTCCCAGAAGTCAGGCTGATAGGAGAGAAACATCACCAACAGTGTTGCTCAGCTATGAACCCCGTAAGATATAATAACAAAATACCAGGCATTATTGCAATAGTGGCACAACTGTTGTAAGGGCAACCAGCCACTTTCCAACGGGGGGAACCCCATATCTCATCCTGTGATCTAGTTATTATACGTCCTTTGCTGGGAGGCCCTAGGCCCTAGGGAGGAACGTACTACTGTTGCTTTGGAAAACTGTCATGTTATCACACTGCCTTTGAATATTAAAGTTTGTGACCATCGATCAGAGCTCCATTCAGTCTTCATTAGAGATTCTTCTTCTTATAGCAAGTGATGAGTAATGCATAAACTAATAAAGTGGCCAAAGTGCCAAGAGTAAGTGATGGTAACATGTCCAGCCTCAAATGAAACAACTGTCATATCTCCTCAAAGATTCAGGGAACATTTTGAAAAGGGAGGCTAAAAGAATGTCAGAGTCAAAGATGGGGAAATATGCAGTAAAAAGATGTATTCTGGACATGACATGGTATCTTACATAGAATTTCTGTTGTTATGAAGAGACATCATGACCATTGAAACTCTTATATCGGAATCCATTTTATTGGGGCTGATTTACAGTTCAGAGGTTTAGTCCATTATCGTCAGGGCAGGAAGTATGGCAGCACTCAGACAGACATGATACTGGAAAGGAGCTGAGAGGTCTATATCTGGATCAGCAGGCAGCAGGAAGAGAATGCCACATTGGGCTTGGCTTGATCATCTGAGACCTCAAAACCCGCCCCCAGTGACACACTTCCTCCAACTATACCACACCTACTCTAACAAGGCCACACCTCCTAATAGAGCCACTTCCTATGTGCCTGTGGGGGCCAATTACACTCAAACCACCATATGTAGTCATTGTTTTCATGATCTCACTGCTGCCTTGGTTATCTGTACAAGACTTACAAAAGATTGAGACCATCAACATTAAATCACAGGTGATGAACTTTTAGCAACTAGTCCTTGTTGGGGAACAGATGGCACTTTTTTCAATAGTATGTATAGTTAAGGTTAAGTGGGTCTTGTTTCACTGAGTGACATTCTACACACTTGAGAATGTAACTCTAATTAAGCTCACTGAAAACACACACACAAAAGTAGGTGGCCACTTGCTGATAAGGGTTAGGGTTAGTAAAGGAAAACTAGGGAAGAGGAATGGGGAGGGAGGAGCTTAGTAAATCATTATATAAATGAAAGAAACTATAAAAGAATTTTAAAATGTGGCAGGGGAAAGACCTAAAACTCATGTCTTTGGTAGGTGACTGTCTTAGCTACTATATTGGGGATGTCATGCTACTTAGAGCACATAAGCAAGAAGTATAGGTAAACTATGGGCACATGTAGTTTACAGGCTAGGGGAAGTTCCTACAAGATCTTGCCATCTCTGTGATTTTTAGGATCTAGTGATCTGGCCATAGCAAAGCATTTCCCTCCTCACCAAATGACAAACCAACGTATTTCACGACTCCCACCACAAGGAAAGGAGTATAATGCCATCTAAGCCTCTAGGCTCTAGATGCATCAGATTCTATAATTGCAAGAAGTTCTCTGACACCTTTGCCAGGTACCATGAAAGGCTGGCTGACAACTTCTCCTGAAAAACCTCTATGGAATGTTTAAAATGAAACAAAAGAAGACTTGTTACTTGGCCACATGGCCTGGCAGGCCTTATGGTATTAGAGGTTTCTGGGTTGGGAAAAATCATGAAGTACAGTTGATACACAGTCACAACACAAGCCATTGGAGTTTTGGCACAAGGCCATGCCATCTGCTGCAGAGTATGTTCCATTTCAAAGGCAGGACATGGTTGGACACTGGGCTGTAGTAAAGATGGACCATCTGAACAAGGCATCAAGTGGCAGCCAGAGATGCCCATCACAAGATGAATCCTGTCGTAGCCACCAATCCATAAAGCCAGGATGAACCAGCATAAATCCTTGAAAACTGTAGGTGGCACAATGGAGACTAGGCATGAATAGGACCAGAGACACAGGTAAATTACATGAGTAGGTTATCTCACACTCATGTTACCCAGAACTGTTTCTTTTCTGTTTCCTCCTATGGTTCAACCACATCTACTGTTCCTTAATGTCAAACTAACGAAAGAAAAGTCCAAGCTTGGTGTGTGGGTTGGTCACTTTGGTGTGTTGTCATGAATCAAAAATGGCTTGGTGTATCACTACCGTTTCCTATTGGAACTCTCTGAATGATATAGTCTGATGAATCAGGTCTTCTACCTTGGAAAGAGAAGTATCCCAAAGTTCAATCATTTCTGTATGTAGAGCAAATTTAAATGCAGCTAACTGATCCCTTAAAAGCAGAAAGATTTGAATATTGGTTCAAGGAAGACTTAGCAGATAAGACTTAGCAGATAGGCCTATTAATGTATATGAAGAGTGATGATCTTCTTGCTGCAAAGTATGGCCACCAAATAACAACCCTAAGCATGACATCACTTCATAACAATTACTGGCTGGTGACAAATGAGAAAACTGTTCCAACTGTCGTGCTGATACAAAGGACATGCAAAGGGACATATGGGAGAGAAGCAACAGAAGTTCCATATGAGCCCAGCAGGGTGTGCTTCTACTAGCTGAGGCTGGTCTTGGCACAGCTGCTATTGAACATCCACCTGGTAAGCAACAGAAACTAAGGCTGAGCTCCATAGTTGACCTTCGAAGATATAAACTAAGCACGCACCACACATGGCAAATATAAACTTGCCTTTTCTTTCTCTGGAGCTTTGGTAAATGTAGTTGTCAATAGACTTCATTGTCAATAGACTTCAGGAGGATTTCATGCTGAAATGAAAGTCTAACAGACATTGTAGTAGGCCAAGGGACCCACATAATGGGGTGAGCGATACACTGGAAATGGAATGCATTGGTCTTGTCACCTGCTGTGTCTTCAGGAATCACAGTGCTTCAGAGTGATAGGATGGTCTCTTGAAAAAAACAGGTGTGCCAGGGCATAGTGGTATATGCTTCTAATTACCATGCTTGGGAGATAGAGACAAGAAGAACTCTGTGAGTTCAAGATTAGCCAAGGCTTCACAATAAAATTTCTTCTCAATAATTTAAGTAAGCACAGTGTCAACTTGAAGATGTCTCTATCTTCTGTATACAGGACAGGCCCTAAATGAATGAACAGACCCATGTACTCTAGGGACAGAAAGTATTAAGTAAAGAAATTATACCAACTAACTATAACCAAACATGTTACCAAGCTTATTATAGTCTTGGGCTCATGGATCTTAATATACTGTATCTCAGATGAAGAGAAATTCCACAGTAAGCCTAATTGATGATATGTTGAACATTAAGCTCCTGTACATAGAAAGACACTTCTGGATATGTATAGAATGCCAACAGCATGGAGAAGGAATCATCCTATCATATGACAAACCAGCTGTTACCGGACAGCAGGACAAGGGAGACTGTATCTGACAACACACTTGTCCTCTGATGTTTCTCTTGTTGCTCACATGCCCTTTTTTAGCAGTAAATTCATACCCAAAGTGAATCTGATCACCAAGCCATCACCTAACAAGACAACATTCTTGTTGTCTACCCAAGACAACAAGAAACTGAAATTGGAGACAAAGTATAGGGATGGAAAGCATCAGTTATACCTCAAGGTCAACTGTAGAACAGTGCTATGGTTCATCTTTTACCTGTGAATTCCCTAGGACAGAGTAAACTGAAGGTCCTGTTTCCAGATGAGGAATCCAAATGGAGAATGTTGTGGATGCTGCCACTGACAAACTTGATTCTCTTTCTTTCTTCTCTCTCTTTTTTTTAAACCCTTTATTGATTTAGTATAGAGAGGGCATGCCACAGTGTGCTTGTGAAGGAAGTCTTCAGGAGTTGGTTCTCTCCTGCTACTATGTGAGACCCAGTAATCAAACTCAGTGACACTTGATGGTAACTGTGGTGCCTTCACCTGCTAGCCTGCCACTCTGGTCTTTGTTCTTAATATCTGTCCCTCTGTCTGAGAGCATTGCTGATCATAGTACCATCAGTAGGAACTGCCCTTGGGTTCAGAGAACTGATTTAAATCAAGGTCACTTTACCTTCAAGAAGGCCTCTTATAATGCATGACTGGTGGAAATAAGGCTGCAGCCACTATAGGCTTTTGTCAGTTTTTGACTCTGGAGATGTATCAGCTCCCTAAGTCTGGGGCTTTGCATTATGGATTGGTTTCTTCTATTATGCAATTCATTCTTTCACCTTTTCTTGAGAGGATCCTCAAGAACTCATCCACATATAATTACCTTCTTGGAGTATTTCCCATTCACTCAACCTTTACCTGTCATTTCATTGTCTTAAAGTTTGCTTCAAATGTGGTTTGTGCTACAATATGAGAATGCCCCTCCCCCACCACATGTCTGTTATACCCTTCATCCAGAGCTGTTACTGAGCTGGACCCACACAAAGACCTCTGGGGGCTTATAAGAAAAAAAAAAATCTCTGGAATCACAGAGATGTCAGACTCCTATTGTACTAAAAATGTTCCTACCCCAGGACTGCCAGACATACCCACTCCTACCCAAGCAGATGGAAGGCTATAGACTGAAAAGATGGAGGGCAAACAAAACAAGACTTCTGTAGGGAGAAAATAAAATGCTCCCGCCTACATCTCTGCTTCAAACAGCTGAAAGTAGGAGTCGGAGTCTCCAGTCTGCAAGTCCACCCACAAACATCCTTGACAGCCTCTCAGAATGGGAATGAGTCACTTATACCTGAGACTATAGAACGAAAATTTATCTCAATGGTCTCAAATGAACCAGATATTCACAGTCACTCAATTAATGATTTCTTTCTCTCCAAATCCCATGATACTTACTTCATGTTAGCACATGCCATGCTATTCCATAGTCACTTTTCTAGGGACTTTTTCTTAACACAATGGAAACACACCAAGGAAAATCCTGTATGTGTCCAAGGCTTCGTGGAAAGTGTGAGACCCCCAATCGAGGACCTGGGACGTGTAACAGATGTCACATTTGCAGCAGCATTCGCTGAAGGGGTAGCATCAAGCCAACTGAATAGGCGATTTCAGTACATGTGCAAAATGCTTATTACAAAATATATCTTTAAATATAAAAAATAGTATTGTTTTCTGGAGGATCCTCTGTTTTCTTGTTTCTTCTCAACAGAGAACAGAAGTAGTATACAGTTAAGTTTCAAAGAACTGAAAGAAGGGAGGGAGGAGGGGGAGATAGATGGTGTATGTTGCTGTAACAATAGGCCAGTTTTAAGGATGACTTGTAATCATCCATCACATCATCCTATAGCTGTGGTCCACAGTCCCTTCAGGTGGAAATTTATATACAACCCGCATCAGAGTTCCTGATATTCGTGTCTGCTGAGGCTAGTCCTCTGTGCGCGATCGCTCAACCTCTCCAGAAAATGTTTCCTTAAGAAGCAAATGGGAGAGGAGGTAAGGGCAGGGGAGGCAAGAGAGAGGGGCAGAGGCCAGGCAGAGCATAAAGGAAAGGGCTCTCCTTCCACTTTGACAAATCAGGCGAGAGGACAGCCTCTTTCATTGCTCACCTGTTCCTCTCAGCCACAGATGGGAGAGCAGCCTTTTGTGACACTGTTTTTCCTCCAAGGCTACCTTTGATCTTCACCTAGGTGACATCCACTTACAATGAACATCAAAGGCAGCGGAAAGGCAGAGTACGACTTGTCAGGGGCAGACTCTCTGGAGGGATAGCTGAAATAAGAGCGTCCCAATTGTGTGAGAGACAAGGCCAAGACCCCAAGGGATTCTCAGCAGGATGGATGCTTCCTGCTGGAGCTGCCGGTGCTCTGCCAGAAAATAAGACTTTCTTCCCTTTTTTTCTCACTACAAGCAACTCCCATCTCAAAAGAAGAGAGTGATGCCCCAGCTTCCTGTGAGCTGCATGGTGGCAAGAGCTTGGTGCAGGAGCATGTGTGCACATTAATTTATGCCGCCTGTCGCCTTTGTGTTTTGGAACAAGTCAGTCTCCTTTGTGTAATTGCCTGATGAAACATCCCCGTCCAGTCTGTCAACACAAATTACACAGCTAAGTAATGAGAGCTGCCCCTCCCCCCTCTGCTACACAAATGGGAGAAGGATCTAACTAGCCCTGAGGATTTGGGCTTCCCACCTGACCTACCCTGGTCTTTAGACCTTGCTCCTCACCTGCCAAGGACAGTTGCTAGGAGACAGAAGATAAAGCTGGCCGGCTCTATTACCTGTCCACTTCAGTGTGAGGGAACCAAACAGGAAAGGTCAAAAAACAGTCTGTGAACAGGATCTTAGAAGGCATCTCTGTGGTGAGGTTCACTCTACAGAATGGGGGTCTATCACCCTTGGAAAAGGTCTCACACTTTGTGATACTGTGGCTCGATTGTTTATTTAAAGCAGAAGGATATACACACAAATGCAATACATAGCTCCCACATATTACATACCAAAACATAGATAGATGATAGATAGATGATAGATAGACAGACATACACTTCTGTACACTCACACTATACAATATACATTCATGCACATTTGTGCATAATTACATACTTGCACCAACATATCTGTATATGCATATATATATATCCCTGTGCATAGATACACATCTACACCTACATGCATATTTAAATGTGCATATACTTATGCATACATGTGTATATGCATACATCTCTGCATATGTGCACATACCTACATATACATACATACCTTCACCTACATATGTACATGCCTTTGTATACATGTTCATATACACTTGCACATTCCTAAGTTCATATGCACATATGCATATATATATGCACATTTCTATTACCTACATATACTCTTACACATCAAAACACAAATTCTTGCACATATATACACAGAAGCTGTTAATACAGAGAAGGATATGTAAAAAGATGCTGTTTATTGTGAGCAGGGGTGGGCAACAGATGAGGGAGGCAGTCTTAGACACATCATGTATTCTTAGGCATCCTCTAAAAGGGCCATACATACCTAAACATACAAATTGCTCCATATTAACAATTATTAAGTCAAATCACATTTATATACTATTGGGTCAAGGCAGCTGCATTAGCTAGCTAGGGCTCTCATAATTTCAAAACAGCATGGACCCAGTGATTTATCCAACAGAGATGTGTGATCTCATGGTTCCGGGTGCTACAAATCCAGGATCCAAGGTAGTGGTAGGGTCAAGGTCTTGGAAGGATTCCCTATTTGGCTTATAGAAAGCTACCAATTCTCTCTGTCTTGTGGTGTGTGTGTGTGTGTGTGTGTGTGTGTGTGTGTGTGTGTGTGTGTGTACAGAGGGCCTTTCTTAATCTTCTCATAATACAGCCAGTCATATTATAGTATGACCTCATCAATGACCTCATTTGACCTCAAACCACCTAAAAATTGTGTGTCCAGACACTGTCATATTTAGAGTGCAGCTTCTACATATAAATTGGAAGATGAGATGGCCGATAAGAATGAGCAAGGGACATGTTTCAACCCATGACAGGAAGAAGCTTCCTCCCAGAAAGATTCCCTCCGGACAAATGAAGAGTCCATTGTAATTTAAGTACCAGGACCATCTGCTGCTGCAAATTCCAATTGGCAACATTAGGATTCTTTCTAAGTGGGAGTGTGAACACAGTCTTATTTTCATCATATAACCTGGAAATGCAAAGCAGAAGAGAATAGACCTTCCAAAACCACCCCTCCACTTGTGAGTCTACAGATGCCACCATCACCTCTAGCTATACCCAGAGCAGTGATGTCTCCCTCACGCCATGGGGTTTTATGAGAAGGGATGACATTTTACTCACCTGTTAAATGCAGGCCTGACACAGCTCACAAAAGCATACAAAGTTCTGCTGTGTGGTGTGATTCTGCGCACTCCCCTCAACCCCATAACCTGCACTTTATGTCACATTTCCTCTCTGTGCTGGAGACAGGCTGCAGCACTGAATAGCCAAGGTTTTTCTTAACTGCAACTTTCCTCTGGGTCCCTGTCTTAGTTTCCTTCCCTGTTGCTGTGATAAAAATATTCTGACAAAAGCAACGTAAGAAGATGAGAGTTTATTTGAGCTCATAGTTCCAGGTGACAGAACATAGTGGTGGGGATGGCCTGGAATCTGGACCACGGAGCAGCTGTCACAGTATACCCACAGTCAGAATAGAAAAATAAATAATGCATGCATGCTGGTATCTCTCTCTCTCTCTCTCTCTCTCTCTCTCTCTCTCTCTCTCTCTCTCTCTCTCTCTTTCTCCCTCTCTCTCTCTCCTTCCTATGCAGTCCAAGATCCCTTAACTAGCAATAGGCTTGCCCAGTTAGAGTTTGTCTTCCCACATTAGTGAATGTAATCAAGATAATCTCTCATAGACATGACCAGAGGCCCATTTCCAGATGATTCTAGAATCAGTCATGTTGACAATGAACACTAAACATTACTGTCCCAAATCTCTCCTCAGAAGGTAGCTTGTCCTGTGAAGCTGTCAGGAATAGCAAACAGAGAAGAGAAGGAGAAAGGCCCTGAGATGTCCAGCCACTTCACAGAGTCACCTCAAAGTTGCCTTCCTTGATCTGTGACCTTTTCCTTCATACATGTTGCTCTGGGCTTTGGCTTCTCATCTATGAATCAGGATAATAAAGAATTCCTCGATGAGTCATTAAGGAGGATTAAGCAAAATTATAAACACAAGAAATTAGCCCACTGTTCAGCAAGCAAAATCTTCACTAAATGTCACTCTCTGAATACAAAGAGAAGAAACTCAACAGCCCACAGAGGGAGTCAAAAATGTTAAGACAGGACATGCTAGTTACCCCGGTACAGTGCTTATAAAATGTATGCATGCATCAAGCAACATACTTCATCCCATGAAAATGAGAAATTACATGTCAGCTTTTTAAAAAGAGACAAACGAAGATGAAATCTGTCACAGAGTGTGTCTTCTGAGAAATGTGACTTAGGGAAGAGCTACTAAGCTGTGGACTGGAGAATGCAAAGACAACCCATGAGGCCACCCAGCCTTTGAGCACAGGGTGGGGATCTGAGCAACCAGGAGAGGCAAGATGGCTTTCCCCTAACTGAGGGCAGAGCTGGGTTCCAGCTTGGACGAGGTGGTATGATACCTGCATGCCCCTTTTACACACCCCAATGGGTAACAAATACTGCAGCATTTGGATCCAACTGTGGTCCAGGAGCTGTTAACAATGAGTCATTATAGTGTCCCTAAGATTCTAACATCTGGGTCCCCTGACAACATATGCAGCATCATCTCAGAATTGTGTGTCATATTGCCACATAAAGGACTTTGAAGGACTTTTTTTTTTTTATTTTTTTGCTTGCAAACTTGGTATTTCTTGGAAGACCACTAAAAGCGACAATAATCGTGGTATGTATAGTGTTGATTGTATTAAAGACTCACCATTCATAACAACAGTCAGACCATGGATATAAAGTTCAGTGTAACCATGACAACAGGGGAGATAGATTAATTGTATCTGCCTCTCCAGCTTCTACACAGGCAGGCCTCATGACCCTGCACTCTCTTCCTGTTTGTACTCTGTCCTAGTTTTTGAATACATTCCTTCAAATCTACAAGATCTGGATCTCTACTGTGAGCTTTGAATCTCTCAAACTGTGGCCTATATTTTCCACTCATGTTTCTTAAGATTTGGAATTCAAGAAACATAATTTTTCCTGAGAAATGTAGGAAAAATTTCCAACATGGAAAAAAAACAAGAAAAAAAAAGAGTAGCCTCTTTCCTGCCCATAAGCCTGTTATTTTTGTGGGGGTGGTCTCTGGCTGGATACAGGGACTCTGTAACTACACACTAGCACATGAGATAAAAGTACTGTGGCCTTATTTATTCAGCCCTGCAGAATGTTGATTTATGAGCAACCCAAGTGCCTGGGGTTCTATATGAGTTTCCTGTGGCTACTGTAACAAATTACCACAAGCAAGGTAATTTGAAAAAAGCAGAAAAAAATGAAAAAAACAAAAAACAGAAATGTACTCTCTCTGTTTGGGAACACAGAATCCTCTGAAGAGGAACGTTTCTTATGTTTGACCTAATGCACAGAGACCTCCATGTTTTTTCCTTACCATTCAAGGCCCCAGCAAGCCTCATTATTGGCTTTGAGCTATATCTCATACCTGTCTTCATGTGAAATTATGCCTTTTGTGTTTCTCTGCCTCTAAACCTCTCTCACTCTGTAATAAAGCTAGCCTCTAAATTTAGAGGCTACCATAATCCAATATGGCCCACCTGAACTTGATCACATATATTAAAAAAATCTATTTCCAAATAAGGTCTCATTTACAAGTACCAGGAGTTTGAATTTTAATATAATTCAGCCCTCAAAAAGGCACCCACCCTGCTAAAATTTAAGCATAACTTGTGTCCATGAAGACTCAAGTTGCAGCATGATCCCCACTGGATACTGTTGAGATGGGGTTTAAAGGGTATTTCGCTCAGGAAGACTTTGCCTTCAGGGGCGGGTTGTTTTCTCTGGAGAATGGGTTAGGTATCAAGGGTGTCTGTACTTCTTTCTCCCCTCTGTTATACTTAGGCTATGAGATGCTCATCAAAACCTTATGAGCTAAAGGCAGTCAATCTTTCCAGCCTCCAAACTCATGAGCCAAAATAAAACTTTATTTTTTATTACAAATTATCTAGGCTTGGGTATTTTATTAAACACTTTTTCTTTATAATATGATTGAACCAGAGGGGTTTTAGAGATTAGATCTGAGTTTTGGAATATTTGCATGTATATTATGATATCCAAAATTTATTCCCAATTTATGTATATCTAATCCACATAGAGGAAGACAATTATATATAGCATCATTGGTACTCTTTGCATATGAAACTAGGTTTCATGGCATGGAATTTCAATTGTGGTTTTGTATAGGCAATCAAATATCCCACATCTGGAAGCATTTGGAATTTTCAGATTAGGGATGGTCAACCTGAAGTATCAGAGAACAAAAAAGGTAACCACACACAGTCAATGTGGTTATAATCAGTGCTGAGTTTCCTTGATAAAGGGACAAGTCCAATCAGATGACAAGGAACAGAGTATCCGTGTTAGCAAGACTTTTCATTCCTAAAACAGGACACCTAACAAAACACTATGAGGAGAAACATTTATTTGGGCTCAGAGTTTCCAAGATTTTGGTCTATAGTTGCTTCCCTATAGGATTCTAGGCAAAGACCATGGTGGTGGAAGAAGGATGCACAGGAGATTTGTCACTCCATGACCACAAGTACTCAGAGAGTCAGGAAATGACCATGGACACGATGTACCTAAAGACACCCGCACTCAGTAGTAACCTTCCTCCAGCTAGACCTCCCTCTAGTACATTTCTAATCAATTTGAACAACCATTTACCAACCAAGTCTTCAGTATATGAGTGTTAGAGAGAAACACCTTATCTCCAAATCTTAACATTCCAACCCTGGCCCCAAAGTGTTCAAATCCATTTCATAATACAAAATGCATTCAATGTATCTCTAAATTCTTAACAGCTCCAATATTGTTCAAAATTCCTAGTTTTAAGTCTCTTCAGAGACTTGACACACTATGTTATAGAAATCATATGTCTTTAGAAGTTAGAGTGACACACAGGACATATACTTATTTCAAAAGGAAAATGGTGGCCTAGAAAGGGATTTAGAAAGCAGATCAAAACCAGAAAGAACCCTCAATCTCATAGTTTGGTGTCCAACGTTGGCTGTTATGATAATATTTAAAGAGTTTATGCAACTCTGTCCTGTGACCTTCCTAATTGTAGCCCCCAAAGTCACTTACTTGGGCTGCCTCTGCTTGCACCTAGAGGCTTATCCTGGAAGATGGTCCATATTCTGGGCATCTCTAACCTCCATTGTGTCTTCAGCTTCATCCCTATATTGTTGGGAAGCTCTGCCCTAATCCTCACCCTGCTCTATGTTGCCTGATCTCTTGAGCCTTCCTTTGAGATCTCTGGTTCATGATTGATAATTTTTAGGTTCTTCACATTTGCAGACTCATCCACATGTGGTTAATGCCAGAATCTGCAGAGCAATAAGTGTGACCCCTTCAATCGAGGGAACTGGAGATTTACACCTAGTAAAAGGGACTAGGCACTCAGCATTTAGTAAGACAAGGAGTGAATGAAGCCCTGTGCAAGTCATTCTCATCCAGTTGGATATAACAGAACAAGCAGACATCGGGTCCCATTTCCTTACCAACTATGCTCCTAATTTTCATTTACAAACTTTGGGAGACATTCCACTACTAAAACCCCAAACACACTTTTCTCCTTGTATTAGTTACTTTACTTCTTGTAACAAAATGCCTAACAAAATCAAGTCAACATGGTTCACAGTTCAAGGGTACAGTCCATCTTGTGGCATATTGCCAGGGCACAAACATCTTCAGTCAAGAAACAGAAAGAAAAAATTGGTTCTCAGGTACATTTCTTCATCATGCAGTGTGGGATCCATGCTGATAGCACCACCTACATTCAGGATAACCCTTCCCTCTTTAGTTAAACATTTCTAGAAAAGGCCTCACAGCCAAACCAAAGGTTTGTTTCCAGGGTGGTTCTGTGTTCAATCAGTTGTCAGTAAAGACAACGAAGATTAGTTATCACACCCCTCTCCCCTAGTTAGTTTTGTGGACTAACAAGATGAAGCCTTTGTACTCTGTTGAGAAGACTCTCCTTTCAAAAGGCTAAAAAGCAAAAGTGTTCATACCTGGCAGGTGCGAGTAAGCACCTGCCATTTCAATCACTTGGAGATGGCTTTATGCAACTCTCCTCTCCTGTAGCCATAATACAGCATTTTTGCTGCCTGAGCTCCAGGTGCTGTTCCATTTAGAGACAGGAGCTGAAAGGACCCATCTGAAGGTCCATCTGCTTAGGCAGATTCAGAGACAGCCAGCAGGGCCCTGCCCTGCACTCCCCCAGGAGGCCACAAGATCACAGGCACCTGTGAACTACTCATGCCCCTTTGTGTCTCTGTGGCAAAGGACTGTCAGACCCTGGAGTTTTGCCTTCTCACTCTGAACAGGAGATAAAAGAAAATCTGGCTTGCTCTGGTTTATTTTCAGTTTCCAACACACTACTGCTGCTGCTGTTGTTGCTGCTGCCTCACATTGCTGCTCTGCGGCCATTGCTCCTCCCTGCAGAGTGTGTATCTGTTAGCTGTAAGCAGAGGCCTTCTCCACCATTCCAAACAAGCCAGGAGTGCTTTCAATCACTTCTGCTGTGATGCCAAACTCATTCAATCTGGAAGCATAAGGATTCTGTACTCAACACCCTGTTCTCAAAGAATGAAAGACAATATTGAGGCTGTAAAAAACCCACCTATCTCATCTATGGCTGATGGAATAGGAGTGCAGATTGGTATAAACCAAAGCAATCAGGCAGGATTCCACTGAATACACACAAACACACACACACACACACACACACACACACACACACGGGGGAGGGGGACAAGGAAAAAGAAATGCCTTGCACTATTAAAACTATAACTTCTAGCACACACAAAGGATTTATCCTATGAATACATTCACATAGATAAAATGATATATTTCACATATGAGGTGTTTCATTGCAGCAATGTTTCTTGAAGAGCTTGGAAATAGCCTAAATGTCTATCAATAGAAGAACAATTAAAAATAAAGCATGCAATGTCAAAGCAGGTGGAATATAAAATATTAGTGGAAAAGGGAGTTCACATTCTCCATGAATTCACATGAAGGATTGTCAACATCTTATCTCTTGATGTGTATAAACTATGTTGCTTTAAAACAATAAGCCCACTATTTACATGAGGTAAGGACTAGGAGATGGCTTTACCAAATGGTTCCTGTTCAGGATCTCCCAAGAGGGTGGGATAAAGATATGTACAGGTTATATCCCTTTCTTGCATAACAAGGGAAGGCCTGGGACCTCGTAACTCTGTGGGCAGGTTCCAGAACTTCAGGTATATACACAATTAGTTAGGTGTAACAAGCCTCAGTGCCTCATTGCATGAGCTTCTTCCTCATGGAGATAGAATGTGGGGGTATCTTGTCATATAATCCCCAAATGACAGTCTATCAATTCTGCTTTGCTGTGTTCACTAAGATCCAGCCACTTGTTCCAGCCCACAGTCAAAAAGAAGGAAACTTAGGTCCACCTCATAAAGGGAGAAGTAGCAAAGATTCTTACAGACCTATCTTTAAAACTACCTAACCAAGATTGCTAAATTGAAAAAAAAAAAAAAGAATAAATAAAACAGAGAAAGAAATAGAAAGCAGAGCAGTTTGGATGGCAGGCTACTACATATGTAACAATTGGGAAAGAATAGTTGTACGCATTTTCCAGCAGATGCATAAAAGATCTCTGGAAGGATACACAATAAACTGAGAACATGAGGTGCCTCCAGGGAGACCAATCTACAGCAGAGAAAGACGTGAGGGAGAGAGGCTTTGCACTAGGTATCTTTGTCTGCCTTTTGAATTTAACATCAGCTAAATTACCTGTTATTTTTATGAAGGGTGGGATGTGACCACTTTTCTATTCCATTAATGTTTACTGAGTGTCATAAAGAAGGGCCCAGGGAGCGTCCATATCTTTAAAGAATTCATAGTCTTCTTAGATAAACAAGATCTAGGCACATTTGAAAGTTTGGCAAATAATTTCATATTGTACATACTGAATGCTAGCTGCACTGTCTGGATAAAACTCCGATAAAAATGGCCTGGAAGTCTCTGGAGCGAAGACAGCTCAGAGCTCAGGTGAAGCGGGGATCATTGAAATGGTCCTAAGGCTGAAGAATAGGATGAAATAGTCTTACCCATACCCTCTTCATCCCTCCCTTTCTCCTGTTTCCCTTTGTCCCACGCTGTGGGGACTCTGGCACCTGTCTCTCTCCAGGACTATTTCATTTGCCTCCTGGTTCTTTTTACCTCCCTTTGACTATTTATCTCTCTTACTCTTGTAGTGGCTTGGCTCACCATTCCCCAAATCCATACCCCAAATTTCCAGTGCCCAGTACCTCAGAATGCAATCTAATTTTAAATTAGAATCTCAGGTTAAAGAAGAGGTCATTAGTCTGGGTTGGAGTCCTTGCAAGGAGCCCTGAAATATGTACATGGATATGATATACAGGCAGGGAGAAGATTATATGAAGGTAAAGTTGGGGATCAAAATACTGCATCTGTAATATAGTGAACGCCAAAACTGCCAGCATGGACGCTGCTACAGGAGAGGCAGATCGTTCCTTGCAGCTCCCAGAGGAAGCAACCCTTCTGAAACCTTGACCTTGTACCCCCAGCCTCCAGAAATCATACAACAAAGACTTGCTAGTTAAGCCTCTAGTTTGTTCTTTGCTGAGCAGCCCCAGGAAACCAGACCCCCATGCTGACATGCTCCTAGCTTTGGTCAGGCAGATCATACCACTTCCCTAGAGCATAGCACAGGCCACAGTCTCTCTGAGCTCACATAATGCAAAAAGAAAATCTGATATCCTGCTATGGGAGGAATATGTTCTGTCCTTTCTGAAACTCATTTTGGAATTCCATTACCCTGTGGTTGTCTTGGAAGGAGGAGGGTTATTTTTATTTAAATTTCTTTTAACATAACCACAATATTTTTTAACATACCCCCTTCTTCCCCTTTTCCTAGTCTTCCCCCAGCTTCCGCCCTCACCATACCCCCACCCATTCCTCACTGAGGAACCCCAAAGTGAGTCATTGCAGTCTGGCATATGCAGTTGAGGTAGGAGGAAGCCCCTCCCTCCAGTATCAAGGCTGAGCAAGGTGTTCCCCTACAGGGAATGGGCTTCAAGAAGCCAGTTTATGTGCTGGGAATAAATTCTGCTCCCACTGCTAGAGGCCCCACAATCTGCCTACACCATTTGACTGTCACCCACATTTGGAGGGCGTAGTTCAGTCCCATGCAGGTTCCTAGCTGGCAGTTCAGAGTCAGTGAGCTCCCAACAGCTCTGGTCAGCTGTCTTTATGATCTTGACCCTTTGCTCATATATTCGCTCCAGACTCTCTTCAGTTAGACTGAGAACTTGACCCAGTGCTTTGCTGTGGATCTCTGCATCTGCTGCCATCAGTTACTGGATGAAGGTTCTATAATGACAATTAGAGTGGCCATTCATTTGATTATAGGGGAAGTCCAGTTTAGGCACTAGAGGGTGGGATTTTTAAAGGGTGATAATGCCATTAAGAATAATATCTTCCTTATAATGCTGGGTACTTATAAAGAAATTAACATCAAGGTGCGTTATCCTGTGTTCTATCCCTTCCACATATTTCGACTCACCATTCTGCTTTCCCAGCACATCAAGGTCTAAGGAGAGCCTCTTATCAAATCCAGCCCAATCTCGGACTTTGAACCTCTGGGATCATGAACTGATTAAGTATCTTGTCTTTAAAAGGTATCCATCCTCAGGTGTTCTCTGATAGCAACAGAAGATGAGCTAAGACTACTCAAGTCCTGGGGTTTGCAGAGGAGCTGCCTGGGAACTTGTGCTACTTCTAGCTGTGAGGAGAGGAGAGTGTGTTGTGTTTTCTAAGCTGGTTATCCAGGTCTAGCCTGTAGATATTTGTGAAGCTCATACAGAAGGAGATCATGGCAGTCAGGGCCCAGGCATACTGAGGGTTACAGCTCAAATGGAAAGGTATTCAGACAGTCGGGAGCCAATGATCACCACAGGCCACAGTAAGTGCAGGTAGCAGCTTACAGCCCTGATGTAGGGAAAGGCTTCTCAATGTTAACAGCTCTGCTGTGGCAAGGGAGGGCATCCCGGGCAAAGTTGCTACAATGGCCAGCTGAGGTGCTTCTCTGGGGGTGGAGCTTTCTAGGGACACTTCCAGGGTGGGGATTGTCAGACTTTTCCTTTTTATTTTATTTTTGTTTTTTTTTTTTAACCCTGATTTGGTTTTTTGGCTTCAGGGCCAAAATGTTTCTTCCACTGCTACTTTTGGGGTTTGGGGCTCTAATTTCAGGGCCAGGGTACATTTCTTTCACTGGCTCTGATTCCAGGGCCAAAGTGTATTTTTTTGGTGCTGGAATCAGAATCAGGGCATATTTCTTTTTGGTTCTGAGTTCAGAGAGAAAGTATTTCACTGGCTCAGGTCTTAGATCCAAGGTGGATTTTTTTTCACTAGCTCTGGGTTCAGAGCCAGGGTAGGTTTTTTTGGCTGGACACTTTTCCATACACAGCCTGTTGCAGGGGTTGTGAGCAATGAGGGAGTTCACAGAAAATGGAGGAAGTATTTAAAACCCTGTGTGTTTTAAATACTTTAAATCCTCTTTCTTCTGCTAAATCCGTGGAGCCCCAGTTCTTGACCTAAACAGAGTTTAGGCTTATGTGGTCCCTCACTTAGGGCTCCTCATTCACTCTAGAAGTAGGTACTAAAATTCACAACTAAAGAAGACAGTACTCTTTTATTTTTATGTTCTCAGTCAGGTAAAGGGAAGGCTGATAATGATGTCTATGTATGTGGCTGACACTTGCTTACTGTATATCAAGGCCTGGGCAGGCATTACACAATCAGATTTCTTTAATGGTTCAGTGGGGTAGAATTTGATATCTTTGTTTTATCCATGAGGAGTTCAGTTCCCAGAGAGATAAAGGAACCTGCCAGAGGTCCCACAGTTGGTAGGAGATCGTTCTAGAATGTGGACCAGGATGACTGACTTCAGAGGTCCTGTTAGTCTCTACAAGGATCTGCATTGCACTCAAATGTATCAACATCACTTGGCTCCACCAAAAGGCTACTCCAAAGACCACAAAGAGCTGAAAGTATGCTGCAGTGCTGTGAAAAGCCAGTAAAGGGCAAGTCCTGGTCCAGGGGCTAAGAGAGATGAAAGATCTGCATGTGGGCTAGGCAGACATCTATTTTCAGAGGATGCATGCATGATTGGAGAGCTGAGAGTCTGCTGGCTGCAGAGGTTATATTTAAGAAGCGTCATTCTGGCATCTTTCCATCATCTGGGGGCAGAGGTGTTAAAAGGGGATCTTAGGCAGGAAGCTAGTCTGGAATTAAGCAAACAGGCAGTGATGAAGAGGCTTTGAATATTGGACTAATGAGTATGAAGTGAAATAACTTTATGTATTGTCACTGCGATGTCTTGATCTAAGGGTATTTTTAAAAGATGTCTCTGGCAGCCTGACAGAGATGAGATAAAGAGACAAGAGATGAGAGGGAGGAGGGCATTCTGGAGAACATCACGACAGAGGGAGACTAAATAAAGGAAGTGACAGAGGCAGGCAGGAAAAGAGACTCTGGGGAGATGGAAAACAGAGACACTTTACATGTAAGACTTAAGAGAAAAGCAGGAAGCTAGACTGTGCACTGTGCCCTTTGCGTTTCTCCTGTGAATGACAAGCATGTGCCACTCATACAAATATTCCCATTGTCTTGCACAGTTTGATATTTTTTTCTACTTCCCACTCTGGCAGGCATGTGCACAGTGCACCTGTATATGTGAGTGAGCGTGCATAGACACACACACACATACACACTCATCTCTGACTTGTTGTCATGTCTAATTCCTTTAATTATTTTACTGGAACAATTTCTTTGACGCAGGAGGATAATCAGAGTATCTTTTGTCCAGGAAGACAAGGACTGTTTATATTCTTGACCTGATTCCAAACACCCAGTGAAATCTCTCGAGAGTGATTAGTTAAGGTTTATCTGTGTGCCTGGCTTAGAGCTTCCGCCCATCTTCTCTCAGTCTGTGTCTCAGTCCTTCCTAGAATCTCACCCGGCCTCCCTCCTATATTTTGTTCCTACTTGTTAAAAAGCTAAGTCTCATTTCCCTTGGTAGTAGAACATAGATTTAAAAAAAAAAGAGAGAGAGAGAGAGAGAAAATAGATACTTACAATCTAAGAGTTTTTTCCCCTCCCCCATGTTGATGCTATATTTAGTAATTTTATTAAGGAGATAATTTACATAAATTCTATACCAGAGCCCTGCTGAGTAGAGAGAGCTAACTAATTCTATTTTTCTTATTAGGAAAAACAGACAAACCAAATGAGATTTAAAGACTAGACAAATGAATTTGTGTCGATGCTGAAGTCAAGTCTAGGACCTTGGACTAGTGTTCAGGGGTCTGAAGAACAGAACAGTGGGTTACCTACTCCAGAAAAGTAAAGAGTAATACATTTTTATAAAGGCAGAGGATATAGCATCAAGACTCTACCTGGGACAAATGGGATTCTCACAACCCCACAGTGAGATTCTGTAGAAACTTCTGATGATGGAAAAGGAAAATGGTCCTCCTTCTTTTACTGGTCCTGGGTGTGTCCTTAAAGTGCCAATGGCTCAGCCTTCTCCAGTATTTATGGGGCTGAGTTGGTTCTCTAAAATCCTTCAGCACCCCAACCACACACACATGCACACACACACACACACACACACACACACACACACACACACACATATTAAGGAGAGAGAAAAAGAGAGAGAGATAGTCTGTTTAGCTGGCTTGTTCAGTCCGCATCTCAATGCCAAGGAGGTGTTACATAGGCTTCTTAATGAATACAAGGAAACCCCATTTTCAACAGAGCCTATAAATGAAAAACCCGATTTGTACCAAAGACATCAAGGGGTGGTTATTAGCTTTACAAAAAGACAAACTGGAGAATTCTTTAAAATCCCCATCTCCCTTGGTGCATTGGAAATGAGATTCAATTTAGGAAAAAAAAAAAAATTCAATTGATACACAACTTTTGAGAATGCTCCGCTAGAGAAAAGAGGCACAGCAGGGACTAAGTATTGATGGTGATTAAGAAAAGGAAGAGGACATAATTTCCTTCCTTCCCAGTAGGTCTAATATTAAAATGTAGTGGTAGCCTCATATATGCCAAATGCGTTCAAACACCTTCATCATGCCTGCCTCTCCTAGAAGCCCCAGGAGAAAGACTTTTCCTTTATGATATAAATAAGGACAGTGGGGCTCAGAAAAGCGGAGAAGCTACCTGCACACAGCTGCTGAGGGTTGGGTCAGAATCAACACTTGGCTGTTTTTACTTCAGGCCCTCTTTAGCAACCCCACAGTTCCTCCTTCCAAAAAGGAACATTTTCATGGGCCTCCAAAGCTGACTTCCTTTCCCTATACAAATACTGCTTCAGAGTCTGATTGACAAACTCTCTTCAAAGTCAATACACTCTTCTTCTAGGGTAAATATGTGCATTACATAAAAGCCTTTCTTTATTTGGGCTATTAATGATGATAATAACTTTGAGAGGCAGAGGCAGAAAGAGGACTTCAAATTCAAGACCATTCGATTCTCTTAGAAAAGTCAAGCCTCTATAATGAGACCCTGTTACAAAACAATAAGAGAAAGAGAATATAGAGATGGTAAAGACATCTACAGGGCCCTGAAGGGGTCATATGACATAGGACAACAGTGCAGGGTAACCTGGGTCAGCATGAAGCCACAGACAGCAGGACAAACAAAGTTGACTCTGAGAACTCCTTCCTTACTCCTGGACAGACTCAATCTACCCACTGCCAAGGAAATATGGAAGCCCTTTGTACCCTTTGTATCCAAGGTAACCAGTCCTCATCCTTCATGAGAAAAATCTCATTTTATAAATGCGAACATCTAGGGCTCAGAAGAACAAAACTGGCATCTAAGTTCCCCTGATACTGAAATTCATACTCATTTCTCCCTGTTCCAGACTATTCTTCCCCTGTCAGCTCTCAGATGTTCTGAAGGCCTCCATTACAACTACACTCTCTCGTGTCCATGAAACAGCCCTCCTTTGGTGCAGACAAGAACAGATCATTTCCCTCCTTCCCACATTGTTAGTCCTGGTTGGCCAAGGCTACCTCTGCAGACCACGAAGCTCCACAGGAACTAGGAGACAAACATATATTCTCTTCTCTCACCTCAGATGTCAAGAGTACACACTTACGAACACTGCTTCTTTGTGACTTCACTTGTATATCCTGAAAGCAAAACCCCTTTCTATTAAGAATCACAGTGTTTGCCTCACCCCATCACAATTCCAGATTTGTTATCTGCATCTAAGAACCTTTGGCTCTGGGGGTATCATTAAAGATGGATCATCTTTCATTCTTAGCTTTTCGGGAAAACTAAATCTTTTCATCACGGACAGTTTAGCTGGTGACCAAAACCTTAATTGTAGCATCTAATAAAACTGACCACTGAGCCAAAATGGTAGCCCAAGCCTTCTGCTCCTTTCTGGCTATCCATCCTCCACTACTCATCATTGCTCTTCGCTTCATGACTATAGATGAAATGTGAGCAGCCACCTCTAGGACCTGCTGCTATGCCTTCTATACCCCAAGGGACAGACCCCTCAAACTGGGAGTTAAAACAAAGCCTTTCTCTTTTATCAGAGTCACTTATCAATGAAATAAGAAAATAACCAATAATACACATGTTATCTAGAGGAGACTCTGGAACCATAGGACAGAATCAGGGGGGTCTGAACAGCACCTTCTGGGAAACACGCAATGGTTGGAGAGGTGAAGGGGGTATATTCCTCCATATTGAAATACTTAGGAGACATTGCCTCCTGACACACATGTCAATCCTCTTCTAAAATCCATCTTTATGAACTCTTCAAATCTCACTGTGTCCCCCAAACAGTAGTAAAGCCAGGGAACATCTTGTCATCCTCTGCAAGAGATTCCATCCGTCTCCTATTTTCTACCTCAGGACACTACACTTTTCTGACTCCCAGGCTCTCTCTCATGGTAGCTACAAGCCAAGTTGAGGGAGAGGATATTTCATAGTTTTGGTTGGTAGATTTGAGCCTTGTTTATATCACTGCTATTGAAAAACACTGTTGTTACCTTATTTCTCAGTCTATTTTAAAACTATTTCTGAAAGCTTTTAAGCCACCAAAAGTAGGGGAAAAACAACAAGAAGCCAGAAGCAGCTAATCAACTTTTGTCCTAATTGGCTTTGTGCTGTTCTGTTCAGGCAACATTGCCTCTTGCTTTGTTTTGTTTATAATTGAGCTGTGGAAGACAGAGAACATGGCTCAGAGAACTGAAGCAAGGAACTAGAGACTAGAGACCCAAGGCTTGGGAATTCTAGTTGCAACTCTTTGCAAGGCTTCTTTTTTTGTAAATTTTTTATTTAAGAGGTTTTTTTCTCATACCCTCCACTGCTCCCCCTTCCTTCTCTGTTTCTCATTCTCCCTCAGCCTTTCCCCAACACCATTCCCACATCTAATCCCCAGGGAGGGCAAGGAATCCCAAGGTGAGTCAGTTCATTCTGGCATATACAACTGAGGTAGCTTCCTGCCTCCAGTATCACCAGCTGAGTAAATTGTTCCTATTGGTAATGGGCTCCAAGAAGCCAGTTCATGCACCAAGAGTAAACTCTGGTCCTACTGCAAGAGTCTCCAGAAACTGCCCATGCTATTAGACTGTTATCTACATTCAGAGGGTTTAGTTTCTTTCCATGAATGTTCCTCAGTGATTATTTCAGAGCCAGTGAGCTCCCAATAGCTCAGGTCACCCATCTCTGTGGGTCTCTCCTCATTATTCTGATCCCTTTGCTCATATACTCTCTCCCCTTTCTCTTCAGCTAGATCAGGATCTCGACAGAGTTCTTAGCTGTAGACCTTTGCTTCTGCCTTCATCAGTTGCTGGATGAAGGTTCTATAATGACAATTAGGGTGGTCATTCATTTGGTTGTAGAGGAAGTCCTGTTTAGGCAACCTTTCCTCTATTGCTTGGAGTCCTAGCCAGTGATACCTTGTGGGTTCTTGGATGTTTCCCTAGCACCAGGTTTCTCTCTAACCCTTCAATGGCTCCCTCTATCAAGGTATCTATTTCTTTGTTCTCCCTCTCTGTTGGTCCTCCTACTCAACCATCTCATTCTCTCATGATATCTTTCCACCTCCCCTTGCTTGCTCCCCCAAATGATACCAATTTACTCAGGAGATCTTCTCTATTTCCCCTTCCCAG
>PVIH01005899.1:98769-117930 GCA_004025045.1 Sigmodon hispidus
CACACACACACACACACACACACACACAGAGAGAGAGAGAGAGAGAGAGAGAGAGAGAGAGAGAGAGAGAGAGAGAGAGAGACATACTATGGATGCTGAAGTTATGGTTGTTCCAAACCTAGACATACTAAACAGAACACCTCTTTTGGACCCCATCAAAGTTTGCTTTCTATTGGCCTGACCCTCAGGTTAATCCCCGCTAGGAGTTCCTGTAACACAAATAATACTTCCTCTCTGATACCCAGGCGCACCAGGAGATATACCAGGAGTTCCTCCAAATGGAAACAGGGCACAGTTTAGTCCTTGTATAGCCAGGACATCAGTGAGTTATAGGTGGTAGACTTAGGGTATCAGGTATGTGGCTTCTAGGCATCAGGATATTTCACAAGAATTAGTCTTTCACCTCCAAGGTCTTAACCCTTGAGTTGCTATGTGGTTATGATGCATAATGAAAGCAAAGGACATGGGATATGTTTGAAGAGTCCCGTCTATGGCACAATAGGGAAGGAAGCAGGTCTAAGTGGAGAAGTCTACAAAAGAAGTTGGCAGCCTTGAAGAACAAGGAACAATGTACAGATGTGAAATGAGAATGTGACAGTGGAGGTGACAGGTGGAAAAAAATAAGAGCCAAGCTTCTGACACCAGCATCCTTTTAATCAGCAAATTTCCCCCGCCACTGTTTTAAGGACTGAGACAATAACATTAAGACAAGTGAGGTCAGGTCCTGCCCTCAAAGGGCTTACATCCTAGCTGATATGGAGAATAATACACAGTCAAAAAAAACAAACAAACAAACAAACAAACAAACAATTGCTGATCGTGGTGAGATGACCTGCCAAAGTGTCTAAAATAGAGATTTTCTAGACATTCATAAAGAGGATGTCCTGAGAAGAGCAGAGAGGGCTAGGTTAAGGACAAGAAAGACCAAAGAAACCAGGTAGAGAGGCCCTGAAGCAGGCAGGAGTGTGGTGTGTTTGAGAAACCAAACATTAATTGGTAAACATCCAGCGTAGAGAGAGCAGAGTAATGGGGAGAAAGGGGGTGGAATGGAGTCCACCAAGGCCATATTCAAGCAGCAGCTGGACATCACTGATTTGAACTAGAGATAAAATGGTAAGTAATGCCAGGAATGAGCCAGGGGTTAAAATTCTAAAATTTCAGATGCCAAATTGAGAAAGAGACACTTACGTGTGTGAGAGGAATTTCTCATGACTCCACAGGCCAGGTTTGCTGGCCACATCCTCAGGGCTATACCCAGATATTAGGTACTAGATTTATGCCCAGATATACAATAAGAAGGAAACTGAGGCATGTGGGAGGAAATGTTAGAAGACATAATTAATCATAAATGCCTGGTTCTCCCCTGCTGATCTGAACATAGAGATACTTATAAACTGAATGACAAAGCATTTAATTGCCAGGGTCCAGCTCTGATTCTGTCATGAAAATCACCTGTCACCCCAAAGGCACCAGTGTGAAATGTCAGGCTGATATCTGAAGGGAATTGCCCTAGACAAGCACCCAAGTTCAGAGAAAGTTTGAACAGCACAAAAATAGATTGTGGTTGAGGTAGAGTGTGGTATGTCAGAGTGACCCAATCTAGCATGACTAACTCAGCAAAGACAGGTGTAACGTGCTATGTGCTGTGACTGACACCATTCCTGATCTGATCGGAAAGTGCTATGAGCACTTTTTCTCTGTCTCTGTCTGTCTGTCTGTCTGTCTGTCTGTCTCTTTTTTTGTCTCTGTGTGTGTATCTGCATGCTGGGTTGTGTCTCTCTGTCTCTGTGTCTCTCTCTGTCTCTGTGTGTTTATGCAGAGTTGTGCACACACACTTAACACAACTACTTCCGGGGCACATATCTGTCTAGGTGAGCAACCATTTAGCTTCTGGGGATGAAGCTACAGTGTCACCCAATGCTGTTCTCAGCAACACTATGACCATGATATAAAGAGAGATTATCCGGATCCTGAAGGGGCTGTTGCCCCTCCTGACGGCCTCAGAGCCCTGAGAAATCTCATATCTGAATCCTTCCTCCACCTCTCCTTCCTAGTCTCTCATCCCTGAGAACCAGGGAAGTGAATTGGAGGCAAAGGCAGTTAATAGAGCCTGTCCCTGGGTAAAGAATGGAAGGCGCCATATTCAAGAACCCAACAACATGTCAGTAGAGGAGGCAAGAGCAAGAGTCACCCTCTCTTGCCAGCTCCAGTGCTCTTGAACTGGAACCAGGGAGCCAAGAAAAAATAATTAAATGCTAAACTTTCCACTCTTCTGAAAGAATTTTTGGCTGCCCCCTACGCAATACCAATAAGGAGAAAAGGAAAGAAATCATTCCATCAATAGCTGCAGCCTCTTTGGGTACAAATCTAATTAAAATGAGACTGCCAGGGGCCTTATGGAGATGGTTAAAAATAAACTAAACGAAGGGCATTTTTAGACCCAGGAGAGAGAGGTCCAAGGGAGGGGGCATGGAGTGCAGGCAGGTGACCACCAGGCCCTTGCAGACATGGCTGCTTGTGACTTTCAATGAAGGCTGGAGCTGCCCCGAGCCTCCCCTGCCTTGTTCCTTTCTCTTTTCCTCCTCGTCTTCCCTTTTGAATAATGTGTTTTTGCTGCTACTTCAATCTCAGCCCCTGCTCTCCACATTAACATGTATATTGCTTGGTTAAGGGCTATCTGGCCGGCTGGTTCTAAATAACTGGAAAATGACAGGAAGGTGATGGGGCAGGATGAATGAGGGTCTCCTCAAAAGCTTCTGGCCGCCTTTGTCATTTATAAACAAATGCCCAACTCAGTTCCACAATTCCGTTTTCAAGTGCAAGCTTTTAAATGGGGGAGAATGGAGCCTGCCTGGACTTGGCTGCTTTGGTCTCTCTGTTCTCTGATCCTAGCCCCCCTCGTTTGTGCATCTGGGTACCCATTCATAGTCATCAGTTTGACTCTACTTAGGACAGCTATCGTGCACTGAATGGCATAGTCACTGACCTCGAAAGGCTGAGAGTCTCAAGGACAGATGCTACATATACTTGGGGTCAAGTGAAACACTTAAGGAATACCCTGGACTTGGCAATTTTCCCTGAGAGCACGGATGCATGACACCCCACCCAAACAGGTTTCCTTCTGGAAAGGCTTGCTAGAGAAAATAACACCTGACCTGGGTGTGGAAAGGCAAGCATCAGTTCAAATAGTTCATAATCCGTACTCTCTATTCCTGACTCTAAGGTCCATTGCGTGATGCTGTTTATTCACTCATGCATGCATTCCCAAATATACAAGTATGTGAACTCAAAGTATGCCTGTAGTTTAATTACACGTTCTCTTCCTAAGGTATGTCTCTACTTGTAATCATGTAAGCTCCAAGGGATTAAATGTCTTCTAACATGCTCACTTCTCTGATTTCAGTGAATTGCCCATATATGCCTGATTTATAATAGAAAGCTGAACTATTTGCAGAGTGAGGGGATGCATGGGTCAGAGGGAGAGAGATCTTCAGAAAGCCACAAGGTCACATGGGTCTTCAGATCATTCTGATGATTTCTTGTATCTGGAGTGTGGGTGAGGTGATGGAAGGTGGTCAGAGCAGACAGATCTAATAAGAATTCAGACTATAATTATAGGGTAAATAGTGAGCCATTGACAGACATGGGGCGGGGGGTGGGGGGCGGACAAGATCCTGTTTGTCTTTAGAAAGACCGAACCAGTGGAAGAAGAGAAGAGGGTAGAGGCCTGAGTGTTTGGGGAACCAGCAGAGAAGTGATGATCTGTAGCCCACGAGAGAGAGGAAATGCTGGGGTCGGGGACCATTCTCATTGTTCTTTCACTTAAACAACAATGTAGTACTTGTGAGTGGCCAGTAATGAGCCAGCATCAGCACCTGAACCCTGAGCTTTCTACAGGCTGTAGCTTCTCCTTCAAATACTCTACAAGAAATAATGAGGGCATATAAGAGAGTCGCCCCCAGCTAAGAGCAGAGGGACTTGACATACTGGACTGTCTTTTACCTCTGATCTGGTTTCCATCTATCTCCTCCCTTGTTGCCTTAGGGCAAAAAATAATGATAGTAGAAAATGGCTGGAACATCCTTTTCTGGCAGCTATATTTTCTAGGCATTGCCTATATCCTAACAATCACAATACAGTCTTGAAAACAGTGGCAACATAGTCAGCGTTATGCATATAACAGCTGTATATCTTCCCTTGGTGTCCATGAGGGATTTGTTCCAGGACCATGTCACATACCAACATCTATATATTACCCCATATGTCTCATATAAGACAGCTTAGTGTCTGCATATAGCCCATGACCATGTACCTATATACTTCAAACTAACTCCAGAAGGCATAATTCTTGATATGGTGTAATGCTAAATGATTGTTGGGCTCACTGTGTAGGGAACATGACAAGAGAAACAAACAAAAAACAGTCTATAGCTGTTGATCCTGATGGCAGGTATACGATAAGCAGGCTGGATGTTATCATACAGAATGGTATGGTACAGAAACTGAGGAAGGAGTCTCTTCAAAGAAATACAGATAACAAGATACAGACTAAGACAGCATCTGAGTAGCAAGAATGAAATCCAGGCAGCAAAGAATTGGGGGATTTTAACACGACCAGGAACTGTGCCATGCTCTTTTCATGGATTCCTCCACATCTGCTTCTAGGCATTTGAAGCAAGTGATCCTATTCAGCCTCTTTCATCAGATGGGAAAAATGGCAACAGAAAGGTCAAGCTGGGAAGTATGGGAAGACCTAATCCTCCTGAGGGTGCTTTGGGTAGGAGTTAAGCTCTATACTATTAGCCCAAAACTCATGATGTTTGTGCTGTGAGAAGCTGATACCTATAACCCAACACTCATTGTGAATGCACTTTGACAAACTCAAACCAGAAACCCAAAACTAATTGTACATGTAATGTGGAAGCCCATGACTATGTCCTAGTAGTCAGGGGGCACTCTATTAGTTGGAGTTCTCCAGGAAAACAGAACTTACAGAATGAGTCTGTACTGTTGGGGAATCATGCCTATCACTTAGCATGATGGTACATAGACTGTAGAAGGCTCATGCCTATAACACAGCTCTCATTGTGAATATATTGTCTGAGGCTTGACCCAGTAACCCAGCACTCATGGTAGATTTACTCTGGGGGTGGGTGGGAGTGGGTTCAAGCCAATACGTCCGCACTCATGGTTTATGTACTTTTGGAGACTCACACTACTAACCCAGGATACATGGTACATATGCTCATGCCTATAAAAAAGTGCTCATTGTTAACGTATTATATGACTCTAAGCAGTAACTCAGGACTCATGGAACATGCACTGTGGGAGGCTCATGGCTGGAATCCAGCATTCATGGTGCATGTATTGTTGTGAGCCCATGGTTGTGCCCTAGAACTCATGGTAAATGTACTCTGAGAGGCTAAACCTGTAGCCACTACTCATGATGCATATGCTGTGGGGGGCTCATGCATATAACTGAGTACTCACTGTGAATGCACTGTGGAGACTCTAAGGAGTAACCCAGAACTCAGATGCATATATTGTGGGATCTCATTCATATCCCAGCCCATGGTGCATATGATGTATAGCCCAGCATTCATGGTGTGTATACAATGGGAAGCTGACACATGTATTACCACAATCACTATGCATGTACTCCGGGAGGCTCACCCCTATATTCCAGCCTAAATAGTCCCTGTATTGTGAGAGACTTACAGCTGTATCTCAGACCTCAGGCTGCACATACTCTGGAAGAATTAGGTCTGTGACCCAGAACTCACGGCTTCTGTATTTTTGGATATTCAACCACTAACATGGCACTCAGGGTACATGTGCTATGGGAGGCTCATGCCTATAACCCAACACCTATTGTGATGTACTGTATGAAACATAAACAAGTAACTCGGAACTTGTGCTACATGTAATGTGGAAGATCACACCTATAGCCAAGCATTCATGGTTTATGTACTATGGAATGCTCAGAGATGTAACCCAGAACTTAGTGAATGGGCTGTGGGAAGCCCATAGCTATAACACAGCACTCATGGTGCATTGTTGGGGGAACAGAACTTATAGAATGAGTCTCTATTGTGGAAGGTTGATGCCTATAAACTAGCAATTATGTTGCATATACTTAAAAGGATCATGTCTATAAACCAGTACTCATTGTAAATGTACTGTGTGATACTCAAAAAAAATAAGCCAGCAATAATGGTGTATATGCTATGACAGGCTGATGCCTATAATCCTGTAGTCACTGTGAATGTTTTGTGTAACTCAAAACAATCAGAATGCAATCATGGCATGTGTGTGATGGGAGGCTCATGCCTAAGACCTGGGATTCAAGATGATTGCTCAATGGTGAGCCTGATTGTAAGCCAGCACTTATGGTACATGTACTCTGAGAAGATGACCCTTGTAATCCTAGCACTCATGGAACATGTACTGTAGTAGGATTATGACTATTACTCAGTACTCATTGTGAATTACTGTGCAATGTTCAAAAGAGTAATGTAACATTTATTGTGTATGTACTCTGTGATGTTCAAGCCTGTAGCCCAGAACTCATTATGAATGAACTCTGGAAATATACACCTATAATGCAGTACTCATGATACATGTACTGTAGGATACTCATGTATATAACTCAGGGACCATTCTTAATATACTGTTTGAGATTCAAAACAGTAAGCCAGTATATACTGTGCATATACTGTGTGAGGCCCAAGCGTGTGATGCAGAACACATTATACATGTTTTCCAGAGACAAACCACTATAAAGCAGCACTTATGCTTCATGTACTGTTGACGGCTCATGCCTACAACACAGCAACCATTGTAAATGTACTGCACAATACTCCAAACAGTAAGCTAGCTCTCATATTGCATGTATTTATTGTATAAGGCTCATGCTTAGAACTCACTATGAATGAGTAAAATGTTCAATACAGTAAGTTAGTAATTGTGGTGCTTCTACTAAGGTAGGCACAATTCTATAACCCAATACTTTATATGAATGAAATGTATCAGATTTGAAAGAGTAGGCCAGTAGTCACACTGCATATACTGTAGAAGCTTTCTGCTTGCAACTCCACACTCATTGTGCATCGTACACTAAAGATATTTGCCTGTAAGGTAGCACTCATTGTGCATGTATTATGTATTATAATTACATCTGTAATTATAGCATACCTGGTACTTGTACTGTGGTAGACTCATGCTCATTACCCAGGATTCATTTTGAATGTACTGTGAGGCAGAAAAAGTAAGCAAGCATTCAGGGTGCATGAGCAAGTGTGGGAGGCTCATGCCTAGAAACCCATCCCTCATTATAATATGCAGCAAGGGACTAAACTTTAGGCCAGTACTTATGCTACATGTTCTACAGGAAGCTTGTGCTTATAATCTAGGATTCATGGTGCATATGTTATGGTAGGCTCAAGGCTGTATGCCAGCACTATGGAAGATGTACTGTAGGAAGATGCCAATATAATTCTAGCATGGTGAAAGTATTATGTACGCTTATGGCTATCACCCAGGCAGTCACTGGGAAAATACTGTGTGGAACTCAAAACAGTACCCTGGCTATCCTTTTTAGGGTTAATATTGCTGTGATGAAACACCATGACCAAAAAGAATTTGTATAGGAATGGGCTTATTTGGTTTATATTTCTATACTACAGTTCTTCACTGAAGGAAGTCAGGACAGGAACTCAAACAGAGCAGGAACCTGGAGGCAGGAGCTGATGCAGAGACCATAGGGGGATGCTGCTTCCTGGCTTGTTCCTCATGGCTTGTTCAGTCTGCTTCCCTATAGAAGCCAGAACTACCAGCCCAGAGATAGTACCACCCACAATAGACTGGAGCCTCCTCTATTAATCACTAATTTAGAAAATGCCTCATAGCTAGTGTTTACCATAAGGAGGTATTTTCACAAATGGTTCCCTCCATTGAGATGGCTCTATCTTGTATCAAGTTGACATACCTACCCAGGATAATCGGTCTATTGAATATCACTGTTAAGTCATAACATTTCTTTTCTTGGGTCATTCCTAAAACTGCACATTAACATCAACTCCACAGTATAAAACATTTTACAAACTTTAAAAGTTGCACAGTTTTTACAAATTCAAACACTGTAAATGTGATCTCTTTAAATATTCAAAATCTCTTTTAAAACCAGAATCTCTTTTAAAAATCAATTGCTCAACTGTTGGCTCTTGTAAAATCAAAAATATATTGAATACTTGCTTAGTTCCAGAGGGACCAACCAGGCCACAGTCACAATCAGATCAAAGTAAAACCAATAGGGTAAATAACAGCAGTACAATGTCTAAGTTCCACTAATCTTCTGAGCTCCTCCACAGGGCTTTGGTCACTTCTCTGGCTTCATCTTCTGTAGTATGAACAGCTTGTCTGCTAGGCTTTGTCTGGCTCTAATTCACTGATGCTGCTGTTCTTGGTGCTCATCCCCTGGTCCTGGCAGCATCTCCAAATGTTGGATTCTTCTGCTGCAACTGAGGTATACTTTCATCAATAGCCTCTCCTGGGCTCTTTTCAGGGACTCCAGTCCTGCCACCCAAGGCCAAACCTCGGCTTTTTTCCATGACTCCTTCATTTTTTCAAAACCAGTACCACCTGGGTGACTCTTACACTACCAAGTTCAGTTGGCAGCATGCCTCTGGAACACAGCTTTTATGTGCCACTTTTAAGAAACACTTCCAGATGATTGTACCTCAGTGATACTGGTACCTTGTTAATCCATGCTTCTTTCTCAGCCCCAGTTAATTAGTATAAATTGTCCCAGTAATGTAAAGTTTTCACTCCAATGGTTCTGGTCTTTTGTTAATCATGGCTGACTCTTCAGCCCCAGATGCCCAGAACCGTAGAATATTCACGCAAGTGTTCTGGTAGAATTTTTACTTCCCTCTGAAACATCACGACTTGGGCCTCCATTTTCTGCACTGTTCTCAACAATCCTATCTCCCAAGCTCCACCAGAATAGCCCACTAACATCTCAATACTCAATTGCTTTTCCAGCCCAAAGTTCCAAAGTCCTTCCGCATTCTTCCCAAAAACATAGTCAGGTCTGTCACAACAATACTCAGCTCCTGGTACCAATTTCTGATCTAATGAGGGTTAATATTGCTATGATGAAATCTCATGACTAAAAACATCTTGCAGAGGAAAGGGTTTATTTAGTTTACATATTAATATCATAGTCCATCAATGAAGGAAGTCAAGACAGGAATTCAAGCAGGGCATGAACTTGGAGGCAGGAGCTGATGCAGATCTATGGAGGGGTGCTGCAAATTGTCTTGCTCAATGTGACTTTCTCAGCCCGATTTCCTATAGAAGCCAGTACCACCAGCCCAGAGAAAGTACCATCTACATTGGGATATCCCTGTCCTCATCAATCACTAATTAAGAAAATATCCTACAGCCAGATCTTATGCAAGGATTTTCTCAGAAGTGACTTTCAGATGGCTCAGTCACCTTTCAGATGATACTAGCTTGTGTCAAGCTGACATAAAACTAGCCAGGATAATAGCATTCATGTACATATGGTATGGGAAGCTCATCTCTATAATCCAGCACTGACTTGGAATGTACCCTTACAGACTTAAAACAGTGAACCAATACTCATTGGGCATAGACTGTGTGATGGTCATGCTTGTAACTGAGCATTCATTTAGAATTTACTAAGCAAGACTCAAAACAGTAAGTCATTGTGCATATACTCTGGGAGGCTCACGGATAAAACCCAGTATTCCTCATGTATATTCTATCCTGGGATCACAGATTAAGCCAACATTCATGGTACATGTACTGTGGGAGGGACATCTGTAATCCTAGCATTTATGGTGCACATACTGTGGTATGCTCCTGTTTATTACCAGGTACATGTGCATGCACTGTATGAGACTCAGAACAGTAAGTCAGGACTCAGAGTGCATTTCTCTAATGGGGTTTCACACATACAAGTACACTCACTGAGCATGTACTGTGGGAGCTCAGGTCTGTAACTGTAACTGAGAACTCCTTGTAATTATACTCTGGTGGTGCATATCTGTAACCACACCCCCTAAATTAAGAATTTTAAACAAGGTTCAGAAAGGGGAAAAGTACATTCCCTAGTGATGCAGCTAAAGGTTTGTGATCAACAGAACAGAGACTGTACTTACATGAAGTTCATATTTGGTGTACTTGCAGATTTATGATTTGTAGAGCTACAATATCTGCATATGCAAAGCCTTGATCAATGAAATTATAATTCATGAACAAGCTAACCATACCCCCTTCTGTATACTATTTCACATTCATTTACTCATTAATTTCAGACTAGTCTGAGGCTCCTTTCCTATGCATCACCCTGTCAGTGTTATGAAGTCAGAACACAGTAAAGGCTCCTTATGATCTATAGAGCACATATTTTGCATATCTAAGGTGTTAGGTCCAAGTCTCCAGTACATGCATGCTCATGCACATAGTACAGGGGCGGGGGGAGGGAGAGAGAGAATACAACCAAGGTTAGATTCTTCAAGAAGTTATGACAAGAGAAGATGATGGGAATACTTTGTGAATGTGAAAGACGTAGCTGTGACCATGTAGTATATGTGTTTGTAGGGGCACCAAAGATGAGAACCCAAGTGTCATTCAGGTTTCTTTGTTGAGAGTTAGGAGAACCCCACAGAAGAGGGAGGGAGAACTGTAGGAGCCAGAAGAGACCTACACCAGGAAAACACGCCCCACAGAATCAACTAAGCAGGACTTAAAGGTGTTCATAGAGTCTGAATCAGCAATCACAGACCCTGGATGGGTCTGTGCTAGGTCCTCTACAAATATGTGATGTTTTTTCTGGGACTCTTATCAGTGGAGGCTGTGGTGTCTCTGACTCTTTTGCCTGCTCTTGGAATCCTTTTACTCTCACCAGTTTGCCTCACCCAGTCCTAATAGGAGGGTTTGTGGCTGGTCTTATTGTAATTTGTTGTGTGATATTCAGTTAATATCCCTGGGAGGCCTGCTCATTTCTGAAGGGAAAAGGAGAAGGAGTGAGTCTGGGGGAGAGGGGAAGTGGCTGGGAAGAGAGAGGAAGTGGCTGGGAGGAGTTGGGAAAAAAATGAGAGGATAAAAAAGACAGACAGACAGACAGACAGACGCATGCATGCATGCATACATACATACATACATACATGCATACATGCATACATGTATACATACCTAGGCTGAGAGACAGGCAGGAAGATACACAGATAGATAAATAGATTGACAGACAGATGATAGATAGATAGATAGATAGATAGATACATAGATACATAGATACATAGATACATAGATACATAGATACATAGATAAGCTGGCAGGCAGACAGATCAATAGATAGATTTACTGATAGACATATAGATAGGCTGACACATAAATAGATGATCGATAGATAGATAGACTGGTACCCTGAATGTGGACTCCATAGATTTATCCTTTTTTTTTTTTTTTTCCATATGTACGTGTTTCACCTTGATCACAGCCTGGAATAGAGCTTTATATCTGGATAAATTTATTGCCTGAACTAATTCTACACAGAAAATGGTCTACTTCTGGCTATTACAAGTAATCTTTGGTGGCTCTGACCCCAGAGGCTGGCCTTGGCACACTTGAATGACAATGCCCTATGAGCAGAGATGACCCAGGCCACTCCATTCCATGTTCTCTCAAACAGTTACTGCTGATGGTTGTAAAACATCTCTGAGCTGTGGGGCAAATGCTAGTGCTAACTGTCTGTGTGTGGACATGTAGCTCCAGCTATCAGGGGACAGCCACAGGGGACATATGTGTAGGATGCATGCTCAGCCGGGATACCATGCCTGGGACCTAGTTCTAACTGTGAGTTCTGGACTGGCTAGCTCCATCCTCTAAACCTTGCAGTCATTCCTTGAATAACTAGAAAGCTGAGCCATTTTTTATTGTGTGAGGACTCATTGGTGTTTACTGAACTGAAGAACTTGTGTACAAAGCTTGTAAGAATATCCAGCTTTGCAATATTGGGACCGTAGGACCTTGGGACCGCCTGCCCATGGGGGGGGGGAATGGGGAGATGTGGAGAAGAGAGAATGACCTGATGTGGTGGGAAAGGGAAGGGACCTTGAATAAGGATATACAAGGATAGAAAATGTGACTCTTCTTTATTCATAATAATAAAATAAAAAAAAAGAATATTGAGCTTTGTTTGGATTTCATCCAGCTTATAATTTGATGGGTGTCCCCAGGGTCCACCTGTGATATCTGAAAAGCCAGAAGTGCATGGCTGTTATCAGGCGTATAGCTGTGGTGGCTACATACAGCATATCTAATGCTCTAGTCCCTGGCTATGCATGTACCCTTAAGAGACTGGGACCTCCTCCTTTGAGCAGCAGTCTTAACCCAGGCCTCAGAAGGTCTTCCAGCTCATGTGCACTTGCTGAGGTATGGAGGGGAGTTGCTACACCAACTGCTGTGGACTTAACAGGCTTTTCCTCTGATAAAAACAAGTGTTCCTAGAAGTGAGCCTCTTTCCCACTGATGCATGTTGTAGTAGCTATGTGACATGTCTAGGCAGAGACATGTGAGGGGTAGGTGTGTAAGAGGAAGAAAGGGGGGGAATGAGAAGGAGAAGAGAAGGGACATCATCTGAGGGCTTCTCAGGGAGAGAGGGAAGAAGGAAGGAGATGGAGAAAAAAGGGATGGACTACGAACCATTGAACCAAATCACTCAGATGTGGCATGACATTGCTCATTTTCAACCACCTTCTGCAATGCTCAAGGACTCCAGTATGCATTTTTGCAAATCTCTAGTGAGAACTGCTGAGCACAAGTGGCTTTGACAGCTGCAAGAAAAGCTCCTGTCCTCAAAAGAAGAGCACTAGGGCATATATATTTTTAATAAGGAAAAAAATGGAATCTCTAAAACCAATCACCTTTAGGGTGACCATTAAGAGCTCTGGGGCAGAGGGTAGACTAAAGCTCTGATGCCTCCTGTCAGCAGACCCCTCCCTTGGTTCTTCCCATCAACCCCCAAGGCCAAGATGAAAAAAAGCATCCCAGATTCACCTCACCTCTGACACTGTCCAAGCCCTCCACACAGAGGAGAATGGAAGTCAGATCTTTCTTTCCCCTGGTCCTAGGGCTGATTCACCATTCATTGTGCAGAAAGACTTTGGGATTTCAGCCAATTATGTGCCTAGAAATCCTTCCTCTTTTGGCAGGAAGCCACACACAAAAGAGCATATACACAGGTATATGCATGTGTGTAGAGGCAAGAGGTGACGGAGAGTGCCTTTCTCCATCTCTCTCCATCTTTTTTTTTTTTTTTTTTTTTTTGAATGAGACCAAACCTGGAGCTCACTGATTGGCTGTGCTGACTGGACAGCAAATCTGAGGAATTCTGTCCCCACCTCCCTAGCACACCCAGCTTCACATGTGGATGCTGAGAACCCAAACTCAGGTCCTCATGCTTAATCAGCAAGTCCATTCCCCACTAAACAGTCTTCCCAGCCCCTCAAGATGTAATCTAGTCATCTCCATGCCTTCCTCGATCCTCTAACCCAGAATGGATGGTTTTCTGCCATTCCTAGGTCGTTCTTTTTCCGTTCTCAGGCTTCTTCTTTTACCTTAGTTGTTGTGCTAACTTGTTGTATGTCTGTTTGCCCCATTGGACTGAGCCCAAGCTTCTTGAGAGCCAAAGCTGTGTGTTATCTCACTATGTGTCCTGAGCCTTGTTCCACAAGGCAGGGCCTCTGTGTCAGCAACAGGGGAAGCCTCTGAGGGGTTGGGGCTTGTTAGGAAGCCAAACATCCAGGCTTCACTGGAAAACCATGAAGACTAACCCTCAGTTTTAACAAGATTCCTAGACAGAGCAAAAGCACTATAAAGTATGACAATATCTGTCTAGAAAACATATGTACCATGTCTTACATACCACAGTCACTCGAGAAAGTGTATGTTCAATGACTGGGTACCTAAATGTCAAAATGACTGTCAAACCCAGGCCAGTTAAAGCACAGCCAGTGGAGCTCATTATTAACTGTTTGAATAAAGTTGTCTCCAGCACCACAGCAAGAGCAAACCTCTTCATCCTCTTCTCTGACTTTGTGTCTCTATCGCCTCCTCCAGAGCTAGGCATCTGCCATGTTCAACTGTATCCCAAGCTCAAAAATGTAATTAGAAAAATTAGTTTTCAGGACAGCGCATCCATAATCCACTCTGAAACAGTGCCTTTGAGGAAGGGGGTAGTTCATCAGGGGTTGTGAGTGATGTGCCAGCCAGCAGACCACGCAGGGAGAAAGCCTGGGTGTTATTAGTCATTCCTTCTCCCTCTATAACCACACAGACTGCAGAACAAGTGGAAACGGTGCCCTCTAGGTCTGCAATGGGCTACTCATCATCAGCTTCCACATTGCTGCTCTTGCCAGCAACTCAACTTTTATGTGTAAGGGATGGAGCCTCCAGCAAAGCCTGCTGGGACAATCTCTGGAGGTAACCTTAGTATCAGATGTGAACTCAACTACCTGATCCCAACACTCTTCTGTACTACCCACAAACTGCCTCATACTACATGTATTAGACACTTGCCTACAGCTGTGATAAAAAGTATTCTGGAAAAAAAAGAAGCTTTGGAATACAAGTAGTAATTTGGTACTTCAAGTACAGTCCGTTATGGCAGGCAGCTGAAGGTAGCAGGAGTCTGAAGAGGCTGGTCATGAAAAAGAGAGAAGGGATGTTTGTGTTCACCTCACTTTCTCTTTTTATGGGTCAGGATCCCTGCCTAGGGGATGGTACCACTCACAATGGTCTTCCCATATTAAACAACTTAATCAATATAATACCATTGACAGGCATGCCTAGAAGCCCTTGTCTCAGATTATTGACAATTGAGAACAACCATTATACTCTATAAATACAGAGTTTTACTGACTGTGTCAAATTCTGCCTTTGCCTCAGTATAAGCAAGCCCCTGACTTGCTGGATTTTTTAATTGAAAAGGCATTAGGTACGTAAGACCACAGCTCCTCCAAACTCTATGGTCAATAGATTATCCATTGGCTTGCGATGCACACATGAGTAACACAGAAGGAAACAGCCTTGCTATTGATGTTACTTTCCATCTGTAGCACATTTACCTTCAGATAGTTCTAGTCTTCATTATCTCCTGAAAGAGAAGGCACAGTTCTCATACACCACTTCACAGCACGGGAACGTTGAGACCCAGAGGGGTTGAACCTCTTCCCATTTTCAGAAATTTATGCTTTTCTAGACACTGAAAGGATTCTCCATGGCTTAAAATAAAATATTTACATAATGACAGCATTCAAAGTTTCACTGTAGAAACATCTCAGCATTTGGTCAAAACAACGTGCAAAACGCAAGTTATGACAATTTAAGTACTCCAATTTATGGAGAAAATCGCCATTTGCAGGTTTTATTTGCTCAATAAACTTATATTGAACATTTTAAAGATATCACTAGTTATGTACACAGGAATAGAAAATAAAGACAAAAAGGAAAGCAGACATCCTTCAGGCAAAGGAGATAATTTTTTGCTAATGACAAAAAAGATTCACTTTCCTATGATTTGTATGAAATTGGCTTCTGGGATTCCTAGTGGGCCAAGCAAAAAGAGATATACAAGCTGTTACTGTCAGATGGAAGAAAGAGAGACATCCTATTCAGATGCAGTCGTGTGCTAGTGCAGAGTTCTAAACAAAATTCACTAGAGGAGACTTATGGAATGGATTTAAAACATTATGAGATTATCTGTTCAGTAGTAACTGTGTGGAGGTTGAAAAGGATAATTTGTAGGATAGAGAGCTAGCTCAGTGGTTAAAAGAATGAACTATTCCCTTCAGAGGACACATATTCTGTTTCCAGCCCCCATAATGGACAGCTTCACAACTACCTGTAATTCTAGCTGAAGGGGAACCAATGTCATCTTCTGGCCTCTTTGGGTACATATGCTCAAATCCACATACAGATGTGCACATAATTAAAAATAAAAATAAAATCTTTAAAAATAATATTTGCATTTGAATGTGGTGTTCTGGTGAACAGCAAGCATCTCATGGATTCTTTGATTTCCTCTTTTTTCCAAGCTAAAGTCTTTAAAGAGTTCTTGGTCAGAGTCCCTGCAGCCATATCTCCTGTACTCATTCAACTAAACATCTACCATCTCACACTGATTGCCTCCTATGGATCCGTTTGTCTTGCCTTATTTGGACTCTTAGCTCAGCTAATATAGCAAAATACTTGTCTTAGTCAACGTTCTATTGTTGTGAAGAAACATTGTGAACACCGTGGCAATCCTGGTAAAGAAAAAGCAAGGATTTAACTGGGGCTTTCCCACAGTTTCAGAAGTTTAGTCCGTTGTCATCATGGCAAAGAGCATGACGACATGCAGGCAGACATGGTGCTGGAGAAGCAGCAGATCTACATCAGAATCTTTAGGCAGCAGGAAGAGAAGGGGCATTCACTGGGCCTGTCTTGGACTTTTGAAAGCTCAAATCCCACCCCCAGTGATGTAATTCCTCGTGCAAGGCTACACCCACCCCATAAGACCACATCTCCTAGTCCTAAGTATTGCTACTCCCTGATGAACAAGTTTTGAAGTACAGAAGCCTGTGGGGGTCATTCCTATTCAAACCACTGCATCAGCCAAAGATAGAAGGGCTTAAATACAGAAATTTATTTTTTTATATTTCCAGAGCCAGAAAGCTCAGTGTCAAGGTGCTAGTCAACTGGATTTCTGGAAAGTTCTCATTTTAGTATTCTTTTCTCACTATTGTGTTCTAATATGGGGTAGAGGTGGTATATTCTAGAATCTTATTTCATGGACACTAATCTCATCATCAAGTTCTCAGCCTTGGGACTTCCTCTCAATACTCCCACCTCCCAGAACTGCTATCTCCTAATCACATCAGGTCAGAGAATAGGGCTTCAGGGTATGAACTAAAAGTGGAGAATACCAACATATGGCCTAGAACATTAGAGTGATGATTTCTTGTCCTTGATTGACTTGAAGAATCTATCACCCTAATACCTTCACCTCCTTGGAGCTTCATCTATAAACTGGGATTGTTTTCCATTCCCTTGGTGGTCTTGGACTACTACTGTGGACACATGGATACATTCTCCCAGACATGAGCCTCCACTGGATGCTGAGCAGCTATAGGTCTCCATGACCAGCCATACCCTTCCACAGCAGCCCTATCAGGACCTACTGACATCTCTCCATCCACCCTTGTCCTCTCCCAAGGTTCCTCCCCATCTGTACATCCTTTCTCAGAGCTTGTTTACAATCCCTACTACGTTTACTTCCTGAACATCCCCCAAGTATCTTTCCACCCTCTAAGACTTCTGCTAGCTACGGCTCCAAACTTTATTCAAAGTTGCCTCATACAAAACTTTCTCTCCATGACTGATCATGAAAATACAAATAGTAATTGCAGATCCCACTTGATAACTTTGAGGGGTGTCTTGTCACTTATAGGGTAACTCCCTAAACCTTCTGTCTCATAATCTGTCTCTAAGCCATCCCTAAACATTTTCTGACCCAGAAGTTTTTTGTTTGAGCATCCCTGCCTGAAAAGGATCCTCTTTTCATGTCCTTCATGCTCACTCTGTTATTACTGCATGACCACATTGTCTTGGCTCTTGTTGGCTTCTGTGGCTGCCTCCCCAGAGGAAATAAGTAAGTTTGGTACCACACTGTCCTTTATCCATCTCAGCACTTCCTAATGGAAACTAGATACTTAATACTTAAAAGTCTGATGAATACATAAATAAGAAATTGGGAATAGATCCCTGCTATGGGATAATGTTCTTGTACACTGTAAAGATTTGTTACTAGTATTGGTTTAATTAAAAGCTGATTAGTCAGCAGCTAGACAGGAAGTAAAGGCAGGGCAACCAGACTAGGAGAATTCTGGGAAGATGAAAGGCAGAGAAACAGATGAGAGCCAGGTACAGAGGAAGTAAGATGACAATACTGTATTGAGAAAATGTACTATGTCATGTGGTAAACATAGGTAAGAATCATTGGTTAGTTTAAGTGTAAAAGCTAGGTAATAATAAGCCTGAACTACTGGCCCAGCAGTTAACATAAAGTTAAGCCTCTGAGACAATTATTTAAAAAGTGGCTGTAGGGTATTTGAGAGTTTCTGCTGATACAAAAAAAATCAGCCTATAGATATCATTTCTTCTACATCAAAATTATTTCTTTCCTATCCCTTTAGAGTCTATATAGTCCTCTCTCTCTCTCTCTCTCTCTCTCTCTCTCTCTCTCTCTCTCCTCTCCTCTCCTCTCCTCTCCTCTGCTCTTCTCTTTGTCTGAGAAAGAGCAACAGAATAGCAAGGAGACCACCATGGAAGAGACCATCTACCCAGCCCAAGCATGCCTCTTGGAGATTCATAGAGAAGTAAAATAATTAAGAGGGACACCCACAGCTCCTGCTGAGGGAATCTTCACGGCTCCCCACTACGACCTCTAACTGAGCGAACTGAGCAAACCAACTGCAGGGGTCTCTGAGGGGCAGATTCGGACCCTGACCAGAGGTGAGGAGGGATCGGCAGGCCTCAGCTCCTGTATCCTGGCCTGGGAGGGAGAGTTGAGCTCCCATTGCTTCCGATTCCGCTCTCGAGACCAGGTGCTCTCTGCGGAGTCCCAGCGCACTCTGGAGCAGGGGCAGCTGAACTCTGCCCCTGGCCACACCCACAGCTCCTGCTCTGGGAATTTGCACGGCTACCCACCACGACCTCGAACTGAGCGAACCAACAACTGCAGGGGTCTCTGAAAGACAGAATCAAACCCTGACCAGAGAGGTGACAGGAAACACACAAATCCAAGTGCCACAACTGACCAGGACCCATCTAATTGTGAACCACTGAAGCCATGGGCAAACGTCAGTGCAAGAAATTACATAATAATATAAAGGACAACATAGTAACTCCAGAAGAGAGTGGCGATCTTACAAATACAAGACCTGAACTGAGCAATGAAGAGGAAACAGAAGGAAGCAACACCAAAAATTCCTTTTTGATGATCATCGAAGCTCTCAAAGAAGATATGAAAAAAAGCCTTAAAGAAATAGAAGAAAATACAAACAAAAAATTGGAAGAGATGAACAAATCTAT